>CABFVZ010001300.1:140867-152683 GCA_902151445.1 Timema monikensis
TTATTCTCAGGGGGGCAGAGTCCCCCACAGTTCCACCGTTCCTGCTGTCTACACATACTCTATATTTGGTATTCGGGGATGAACTGCTCTCAGGCGATTATTAGTCTTCTTTGAAGTGTGGTAGTACCGTCTCTATACGGAACACTGTTCGTTACTCGATATGCACAACAAATATTAGTACATGAAAACGATTTTCTTCCACACTTGTGTGAGTCATATCAAACATTGAATAAAAGTGGAGGAATAACGCACGTGTGGACCCGGCTTAAGAGATGTCTGCACGTAAAAATAAAATAAAATGTATAATTTATTTGTGCTTATTTTTTTCTAAAACTTGAACTTTAATTTTGTTTTTTGTATTTATTTTCTAACTTTCACAAGGGGATCAACAGACACCCTTTGACCTCCCCCCTCCCCCCTCTACCCCCCTCCCCCCGAATCCGCGCCCTGTGAGTTATATGGGTTTATGAGCATCACTTTCTCAATATACTTGTTTGTTTGGGGGAGGTTGGGGTTGGAATCCCTGGTTGTTGTATTGCTGATAGATTTTCCAAATGGTTTATTTCTTTACCTCTACAGAAATGACGTACATTTATTCTTTAATATACTTCTTATATTCTTCCCCATCTGTGTAAATATGTGGATTGACATTTAAGGACATACAGCTTAACTAGACATATATTAAAACACTTAACCAAAGTCCGACATCTATCTCAGGTGTTAGTGCGTCTATCCACAGAAATAAGTTCCAAGGCTCCAATAAAACTTGGAACATTTTGGATTGCGTGTTGTATCTGTTTTAGAATTAAATTAGTTTGTAAGCCTCGTAATATAACCAATTTGTTCTGATAATGCACGTTAAATAACGCAAGATAAACATTTATTTTACTTATTCAAATTTAACTAACTCTTGTGAAGAAACAATAGCTTAATTTTGATTATTTGTAGGTCTACATCTTATCTAAAGATATAATCATAATTTATAGATTTAATTTATTTGGGTTTACCTTGGTTAGTTATAAATGTGTTTATCTATAAATATATATTATATAATCAACCCGTTATTCTCAAGGGATATGTTTTATAATACGCATTCAATGTTTAAATAGATGTTACTATACAATGTTTTAGGAATTGACAGAAAATAGACTAACAATTGTTAAATATAATAACAAAAATAAAAAAAAAATATGTTAAACCAAAATAGATATACAATTGAGTAACAGACAGACACAAACTTAGTTTTATAATAATAGTTTTTCTCCCAAGATGGCCATCGTTTTTAATATATATCTCTCATGTCTAATTTATAGCTAGGGCATTTCAAATTTGGTACAAGGAAAATCTGATCATTAGAAGTGCTATAAATGTCCTGAATTCTTGTCTCCTTGCTATGGTTTGTAAAATTCCAGAACAATTTGACTAGACTGATACTAATATATTTACAGCAATACAAGGGTTAAAAATTATTAATTTATACCTTCCTTTGCATGTTACTCTACAATATAAATTGATTATTTACATATTTACAAACCCTTCGATTTGAAAATCTCAGGTATTCTCAAGTAAATTCACTTTATAATAACTTATTAGTTATTAGAAAGAAAATAAATTATTCTTGTTCCTTTTTACTTATTCCGAAGTTTCTTCACTTGCATGTGTTCCTTTACATTATTAAAACCCCCAAAATTCCTTTTATTAGAGTCCCTTCTTGAACCCTACTTCAAACCGTGGTAAATCCAAGCTATTACTAAGAGACGAAGAATAAATGATCGGTGCTCACTAGATGTACTAAACCACATTGGATCCCTATCACTTCCCACAAGCTTTCAGATGCTTCAGTAAAATGTCCTATTTTCAATATTTCCTGGTCTTTTTTTTTGTGCCAAAAATAGATTCTAAAGTAAGTCAAAGCTTGGAATATGTAAGTCATTTCAATGTCACAATTTTTTATTGTACTCGCACAAGTAACAAAGTTAAATTTTTTGCAGTGTATCCTGAAAGATAGTACGCTGCGCAGTCTTCAAGTGATGTTTTTTGCAGTGTGTCCTGAAAGATAGTACGCTGCGCAGTCTTCAAGTGATGTTTTTTGCAGTGTATCCTGAAAGATAGTACGCTGCGCAGTCTTCAAGTGATGTTTTTTGCAGTGTATCCTGAAAGATAGTACGCTGCACAGTCTTCAAGCGATGTTTTTTGGCATGTGGGTGTATTTTTCTTAATGTTTTCTGAAATAAAAAATCAATATGTATTATTTCCCATGCTTACAATATATATTATATTTATA
The DNA here is from genome assembly GCA_902151445.1 of Timema monikensis. Taxonomy (NCBI): domain Eukaryota; kingdom Metazoa; phylum Arthropoda; class Insecta; order Phasmatodea; family Timematidae; genus Timema; species Timema monikensis. The sequence continues at coordinate 143,152 of CABFVZ010001300.1, forward strand.
ATTTAACACTATCATTTTCAATATTACCTGAAAAGTATTCAGATTGATTTAAAGATGAGATGTGTGAGCTTTACAAAATTGGGGCTGAACATGGCAGGCAATGCATCACTTCTTCCTTCAAGTACACAACCACCATTTTTGAATATTGCAATATAATCATAGCTCAAACTGACTGCAAAAAGAAAAAAATTGTTTTTTCATTTCCAAAATATGTTAATAAAATTAATGCTAGTGTTAAGTCACAGTAAACGTAAATATACTCTACAACACAAAAATATAATTACGTGTAATGTCTTCTTGAGGGTTATCTTTAATTGTTTCAGAAGGCAATGAATGCTCTCTTTCCTCACTGTTTGGTTGTAATAATTGAAGACTCAAGGCTTAATCTTGATCTGACTCACATTTAGCACATTTGGGGGATACACAACATAACAAACATATTATGCTGAAGGTTATGTCTAAGTTGTTGAGCAGATGGATTGCTAACATAAATACACCACTGCTGTATTATTGAAAAAAAGATTTTCCAAGGGATCTTGTTGAAGCCTTGTGCGTATAACCCAAACGGGTAGTAAGACGCGGTGATAATAATAATAATAATAATAATAATAATAATAATAATAATAATAATAATAATAATAATAATAATAATAATAATAATAATAATAATAATAATAATAATAATAATAATAATAATAATAATAATAATAATAATAATGTTGAAGCCTTGAAGTAATGAGGAAAATAGTTCCCTTCTTTTGGATGTCCTTCCACAGTGTTAAAATACCTTTTAAAGTTAAAGGAAGGTTTATAAATGTAGGTGGAAGTTTGGTATTTACATCTGCAAGCTTCCACGTACTAATCCAATCAATTGATGTTCCTAAATTGTCTTCAACTTGAAGATTTGTGTTTGAAAGAGGTTTCCTATGTTGGTCTGTAGTGGATTTACTATTTAAATTATCAAACAAATCTTTTTTTTTCAACAAAATTGGCAGTTGTTATAATGTATTCTTTATTTGTACAGTCGTTTGTGGGCGCATGTGTCATGTGCATAGTAAACAGAATGGCTAAATATCTGAGCCGCCAACTTTATGTTCATTTTATCAAAAGGCGCGGGATAAACATGTTTTTCACTAAGTTTGGAAGCTGATATAACTGTCTTTGATAGGCTGTCACTTGCTGCCAAACTTTCTATGGCTTCCCATGTTATAATATGTCCATTAATCAAGAAATAGTTAGCCATAAGATTATTTTTTATACATTTCAAAAGATAAGAAACATCAAAAACAGGACAATTTTGTGTTCTTTAAAGAAAAAAAATGGGTGTTCCAAATTAACCCAATAGTTGTCTATGAATTTTTGATTTGAAACACTCTGATCACAAACTGTAGCTCTTACTTTAAAACCTATTTCAAAGATTGGTTCTAAATCCAAATCTAGAAGAATTATCAACTCCGCATATCTTACTAGGGCAGATGATAGATAGTATTAAAATTGCATTTTCCAAGGATGAAGAAAACCCTTATCATAAAGACAAAAGCTTGCGCTGCAAGAAATTTACTCCTGCCTAGCTCACCAAGATCTGGACTGCCTTATTCTAGGTAATTTTTTAAATTATAATTAAGCCACTTTTTGATTATCATCTCATCAAATAGCACAAAAACTATTTCTAATGCTCTGACTCTCACAGTTCAAGTTTTTTCTTTACTTCCTCTGAAATTTCTGGCCCAATATTAATTATGTTAAACCATTCACGTACAGTTTTCCCATTAGGTAGTTTTAACCCCTGATTCAGCCAAGCTCTGTGTAAAGAAAGGTATTTGTAAAATGTATAAATAGCAAAAGCTCTTTCATCTTTTTACCATGGTACATTGTGGTTGAGCTGCATTTTAATTAACGTGTAAGGACCCACGACACATGCTCGCCTATCATTAGTAATGTAACGTTGATGGAAATTTTGATTTTTGTAACGATGAAAATGTAGCTTGCTTCGTTTACGATTAAGAATTAATGTTGTTTTTCTAAGTTTCCATTTAAGTTTTATTGTCCTTGGAGTCACATCACTGTCTTTTATTGATTCACTATTTCTGACATAATCTATATGAGATAAAATATCCACTATGATTTTAGGGGGAGTCAAGGGTTCTATTTCAGATGCTTTAACAAAAATATTTTCACTGATTTTTTTTGGTGGTGGTAGAGCTATTTTCTCCTGAGGTTGGTGAATCTTTGCATACATTGATGGAATCAGCTACATTATTTTTGAATAAACATCGTATCAATTCATGTCGTTCATACATAGGTTGTATTGCAAAATAATTCAAAGGTTTTTTATTCATTTTTTATCTTATTGCATGAAAAATGATTTGCACATAATAATCTGTTTGAAAGTTGTTTATCTGTTAATTCTAGAATAGTCTCATGACCAGAGTGCAGTATCCATTCTAGACACCTAAAACAAAGGCAATAAGATATGCTTACTCATCACTCTTGTGCAAACAATTAGTAAAGCGAAACCTTCGTGGACACCTCTAAACTGTGGGTTATTATTTATAACGGACAATTTAAACTTCCCTGGCAAAATAACAAGGACACTTATGGCGAAACACCTTCGCGATAGTGAAATTTCTAAATAATAGGTATGAACACTGCTGGAGATGAATATTTACCCATAAAAAAATGTAAATATCAAAAATTGCAAACACCATTCCATATATTTAAAAAATTCCCATTGCCTTTTATGCAGCGTAAACATTCCCACCGTCCCTGCTAGCGAAACATTTTGATTTCTATAGCAGCCCACGTTGTCAGAGTAATATATAGGAGCTTAAAATAATTTTTTGAAGTAGAACTTATTCTTGAAAATAAAATTCTAAGCTACACAAAAAACGGAAAAAAAAAGTTCAACTTAAATAAATCATAGACCTACTAAGAAGATCTTAATGAATGTTTTGAGCTCGTTGATGAAATATTTTTGGTTTATTTTGAGTTAGGTCTAAAGAAAAACTTTTTGCATACACAAAACGTCATGCTTGTTTTGAGTTGAATGATGTTATTTGTTTTGGTAATTCTTTTATGTTTAATGTTTAACAGAAGTGTTTATTTATCACCACGTTCAACTACCTATAGGCTACGGGTTATACATCTACAGCAGTGTTATTATTATTATTATTATTAGCACCACGTCTTACTACCCGTTCGGGTTATACGCACTTACGCTAATGTGTAATGGTAGGGTGATAGTGAGATGAAATGGAGGACCTACAGTTTAACGTGGAATCCGAACCACGGTGGATGCCTGGCATTCCTCACATTCACAAGATGTCTTGTCAGAGGTGAAGGAAGGGTTTGGTAATCAGATAAATCTTTGCCGGGACCGAGGATCGAACCCCGGCCGCCAGCATAGAAGTCTGACACCTTACCCCTAGACCACCAGGTCACCTTACAGCAGTGTTAAATTTGATTCTGTATTTATTTACTTTAACCTCATAAAGAATAAACTATGTAGATACAGCAAGATTTTAAAAACATATAATTAACTAACATATGTGTATATGTACGCGAATTAAAGATTTCACTGAATGATGTAACTTATCGTTCTGATTTATTGTGTTTAATCACATGAAACACACACCTTATTAAATTGTAAACTAAATCGGTCAAGATATGAAAAAAATCAAAATTCAGTCACAAGTAAAATAAATTAAATTATTTTTATAAAAATAAGAATCCGTTTTAATTAAGATTCATCCTGTAAAGACATAAAACAATTGAACATAATCGTAAATGCTATGTTATTAAAATTTCAATCTAAAAAACTATTGTAATCAGTAAACTATTCTTAAATAAACCCATAAAAATAAAAATAAATCTAATTTATCTTACCAAATTTAACCATGTGCCTATTTTGAACCAAAACACTGGATCTAGTTATTTAAAGTACAAAATTTCCAAAACCTGTCTTTGATAAAATACCCTTAATTGAATTTTACTTCACAAAACACACACACACCAAAATTTATATTTTTTTCTACTAACTTAGGATATCTTGAAACCCCCTCATTCTCTAACACTTCTAAATTTTATAAATTTGATGGTTATCTCGGGTGGTCCTTCTACTTGCATTCCAAATTTAAATTTTATGGCACCAATAAGTTGGGTTTGTTTAGTTAAAAAAATTAAAGACACCCTGGTCTTTCTTTCATTACTTTATATCATTCTCATTTTGAAATGTTTAGCTTCATTTATGTATATAAATGATTTCTTTGCTTGTCTGTCACACTATCCAAGATTTGTCCTGTTCTCAGGGCTATTCTTCTTCACTCATAGCTTAAGGCAGAGTCAGTTATGGACGTGTGGAAATCATAGGGTACAATGAGATATTATAGGCACCACAGACACCGGGGATCTGCTATATGCTGCCGTTATCGTTAGAACAGTGCAATTATGTACCATGAATGAAGCGAATAATATTGTAACAACTTACATTGTAACAACACTCACCAACTCGGACAGCCAACTGGGACAGCGATGTAACGACTTACATTGTAACAACACTCGCCAACTGGGACAGCCAACTGGGTCAACACGCGGCACTAGCTTGACCGGCGACCTCCGCTCTCGCCAAATACAACGGACTGACTGAAGGCGTGTCCGCGCCTGCCGGCAACGAGGATCGACCACGTGTTCGGCCAGCAGAGAAAATGGATAGAAGAGTTCCGTTTCCGCCTTCGCCGATCTTCGCGAAGGTGCTACGTGTTCGATATGAGTCTCGAACTTCTCCTCCCCCCTTGTTTGTAATGTTCTCCAACCTTCCCTTCCTTCGATCCGCCCCCCCTTCTCTGAGAATTATATTTCGTATAAATACTAGCGGTACCGGGATCTCAGGTCACTTACTACCCCACCGGCTCGAGGATAAGAGGTGAGGGCAGCGACTGGGTTTCGGGGGATATTACCTTCCTACCAAAATTACTATTTCGGCGTCATGGGGGGAACTCTTTCTAAATTACTATTTGGACTTTGTTATTAACTTATGTTTATTTGAATTTTGACTATGCTACGCGCTTATCGCGGCTGGGAGTTAGACCGTCGCTTTCGCCACCACTTATATTCAGGGTCTGGGCCCTATTCAAATGTATTTCATACATTTGCCAATATTAGCTTTTAACCTGAGATTGTCAGGTCCTGGGTTCGAAACCCGGCTTATGTTATTTTCAAGTATAGCTGTTTCTGGACTCATCCTTGTTCGCCAAGTTTAACGCCTAGAGTTGTTGGGTTATTATTTCCTTGTGGCCTTGTTTAATTGCTATGACGTCACGTTTGCTACGGGCGCCTGTAAGAAAGATATATATTTATACTAGGGTGGATAACTTAAACGCTAGAGTAACCAGTTTAGGAACTAATCAATTTAGCGAAGTAACCAAAGACCATGTCACTGAGATCCCGGACCGTTACCTTTGATGGGTTTAATGTAACGTGATTTGTTTTGAGGAGGTAACGTTTATGTTTACCTTTGATGTAATTGATTTCCGCGTTGGACGGAAAAGCGCGCTTCACGCGGTGTTGATTGTTTGCTCAGCTTGTTATTGTTTTTTTGACTAAATAAAATTGTTATGTTCATTCAGGTAACTCTTTACCTAATTTACTGCCTCTCTCACCTTATAGATATTAAGGGGGGGGGGTTGCAATATTGAGGAATAAGAAAACGCTTGTGCGATTTAATGCAAATGAACAAAGAAGCTTAGAAGATGTAAAATACCTTTAGGTTACGGATATAGCAGTATTTAGTATCATACTCGTAAACTGAAAGATTATATCTGAAAACTGAGATCTAACTCGGGACCTTTGGCTTAGCGTGCCAACGCTAAAAATTATTAACATTGCTTAAAACTCGAGCTAACACAAAGAAACAAGCTACATTAATTCAAATTGTAGAATTAGTATTACATTAGGATTCAGATTTCATTAATATTGTATTTTTATTAACACTATATATTAACATTATAGTATTATTCATATATAAATTTATTATAAAATAAGATGTTATGCCTATTTTATAACTAAGCGATTGAAAATAGAAAACAATTTTTAAAGAGTTGCATGCAAGACAAAATTATGAAATGTAAAATATTTCAACTGATTTGAATAAAGCTCGATATAGTATGCACCCTGTAGGTACTTAGTATACATATTATTGTCAAAAACACGCGGAATACCAAACATCAAACATATATGGTGTAAACTGTCAAATTTTTTAAAGAACAGTGAAACTACCAACTTATAAAGTTTTAATAAAAATTGTTAAGGAGATCAAAAGCTTTTTTTTATCATAGCATCTGACTACCTGTTCAAGGTCTATCATACGCTTACATAATAACTATTCTAATAAAGTAGGGATGAGGAAGGAAGCATTTTAGAAGTATTCCACCCGCGTTTGCATGAAAGAAGAGTGGGAAACTATTTAGTAAAAACCATCCTAGGTGGACCCGACTGGGATTGAACCCCAATCTCACCATCATCAGCAGGCCAATCTAACACGAGAGGGACGCCTTAGATCATTTTGATCACTGAAGTGGGTAAAATGTATTATTGAAACATGACTGAATTCAACCGATTTATTATAAAACCAGAATAATCTTGTTATGAGGCTTTTATTTTCTTTATTCCATATTAACTATTTGTCACCGTTTGCTTGACTCTCAACCGGGTTCACTAGAGTTGGTTTTACAAATTAATGTGGATTTCACATTTCATCTCTTCTCTTATGCCTTTGCAATTCTTCCTTAACTACCCTCCCCATCCTTACCTCATATATTAAGTCAAGTGTGCAGGTGACAGTTTTCATCTAATTAATATAAATTACTGACGGATGTATCCGTGTTGTAAATTTATTACCATCTCAAAATAATAGGTTTCAAATTTTGATACAATGGAACATGCAAAGCTTTGGTATTTTAAAACGTTCTTCCAATAACTTGGAATCTAAAAGTAGCTAGCAATTATTTAATTGTCATTTACTGACTTACCTGCCCTTTTCTTTCACGAGAAAGAGAAACAGAGATATTTGTTTATTAGTTTCAGAGCTGTACCGCGTAATTGAACAGCCACTGTTTGCACATTTGTGCCCATTATTCATTGTTTTAATGTACAAATGATATATTTCTAAAATAAAGGTAGATTGTAAAATTAGCTCTAAATAATGATATTTATAAATGTTATAAAAAATATATGAATATACAAAAGCAATTTAACTGCATTATCGAGTGACCTGGGGGTCTAGGGGTAAGGTGTCAGACTTCTGTGCTGGCGGCCGGGGTTCAATCCTCGGTCCCAGCACAGATTTATCTGATTACCAAACCCTTCCTTCACCTCTGACAAGAATGTTGGGAATGCCAGGCCTCCACCGTGGTTCGGATTCCACGTTAAACTGTAGGTCCTTCATTTCATCTCACAATCATCTTATCATTACACATTAGCGTAAGTGCGTATAACCCGAATGGGTAGTAAGACGCGGTGCTAATTAATAATAATAATAATAATAATAATAATAATAACTTTATTACCTCGCTATCTCGTGAAAAAGGCATGAAGTAAGGCAGCGATTTACTGCTTCACAGACACAACTTGTCAGAATATCAAGGCAAAATATGTTTGTCATTTGAGGGATCATAAACTGTTATTATTATTATTATTATTATTATTAGCCCCACGTCTTACTACCCGTTAGGGTTGCATACGCTTAGGCTAATGTGTAATGGTAGGGTGATTGTAAGATGAAATGGAGGACCTACAGTTTAACGTGTAATCCGAACCACGGTGGAGGCCTGATATTCCACACATTCATAAGTTGTGAGTAATACACGTCTTGTCAGAAGTAAAGGAAGGATTTGGCAATCAGATCAATCTGGCCGCGACCGGGGATTGAACCCCGGACCCCCAGCACAAAAGTCTGACAGCTTGCCCCTAGACCACCATGTCACCGTCATATACAAACTCAAGAGAAACTCGCCAGGGAAACAAAGCCCTTACTTCTTTCATCACTATTAGTTAAGAGGGTAATGGGGGCTGGTTTAACCTACTCTTCGAGGTCACCGGTCTAGTGAGAAAAGATCCTTCCTTCAAGTTGCTTCTGTCACTATTAACAAAAGTAGGGTGAAAGTAGGAGGCGGGAGGAATGCCTTAAAACCCACCCTTCTTGGTCACTTGTCGAATATGAAAAGCGAAGGTTGTTAATGCTTTCTAGTGGAGAGATATGGTACTAAGAGCTTGCTTTGTCAAGATTGTCAAGTCTGGAAGCTCTTTTTCCCTACCAGAATAATTCTATGTAATAGTATTCTGGTAGGGAAAAAACCCTCCCATACCAGGATTTCTAACATAATAAACGCATAAGTTCAAGATTTGTTGTTTGGCATAGACTTTTTAACATATCTTGGTGACTTATATAATATATATACATTTAACGCTACAACTATTAAACTTCAAGTTTTAAAACCGGTTTGATTATTTGAAGTGATACTTCTACCTACCTGCAAAATTTAAATTATCTACCTTCCCTAAGAGGCTTTTTCTGTATTTAGACACAAAAATAACCCCAAATTCCCGGTGTCTCATTTTGAAATTTATAGTTTTGAAATTGTTCTGGTTATATGAGGCAATTCCTCTACCATTACCAAATTTCAGTTTTGTATCCCAAAAGAAGTGATTAATCACTTTCTGAAAACCCATACATACTAACTTTCGGTTTATATATAGATACATCTTGTGAATGTGGGGAATGCCAGGCCTCCACCGTGGTTCGGATTCCACGTTAAACTGTAGGTCCTTCATTTCATCTCACAAATCACCCCACCACTACACATTAGCGTAAGTGCGTATAACCCGAATGGGTAGTAAGGCGCGGTGCTAATAATAATATATATAAATAGATAGATAGATAGATAGATAGATAGATAGACAGATAAATAGACAAGCGGATAGATATATAGATAAATTATATATATATATATATATATATATAAATTTTATATATATATATATAAGGATGGATAGCTAGAAAGATTAAACAACAAAACCTAGACAATTCAACTCTTATGTACTAATTACGCTAATGAGTTAGGAATTGGGAAGGTTTAATATGGAGGAAGTGAACCCGAGTTTGCGTTGAGGGAGAGTAGAAAACAATTTAGGGAAAGCCAGCTCTGGTTATCCGAGTGAGATTCGAACTTCGATCTTCCCGTCCTCGGCAATATAGCCCAACATGAAACCAGCACGTTTGCTAACTACGTCACCGGGGCGCGTAATATAACAAAGAAATCGGTATAGTTAGTCACTACTGGAATCTGTGATTAACATAAGTTAATCATAGATTATTTTTTGTACGTGCTCCGCGTCTTACCAACCTTCCGGATTTACTGGGTGGATGTGGAGGGTAGAATTTTAGATGAGGTGTACTCGTATCTGCATGAAGGTAAAATGAATATATATATATATATATATATATATATATATATATATATATATAAAAAAAAATATA
>CABFVZ010001300.1:152844-169706 GCA_902151445.1 Timema monikensis
TATATATATATATATATATATATATATATAAAGCTCACTACACAATGCCAAGATTCTAATCCCAACCTTATCATCATTAGAAATCCAGACAAGACGATACTGGCGTCTTTGTCCACGGTGTTGGCAGTAGCTATAAGTTTCTGAATAAAATGTATATACTTACAATAAAAGATGCAAAAATCTGTCCCAAAGCTCAATAAGCCCGTGGGAAGCATGGTGAAGCAAAATAAAAGGTTTTTTTTGTAAGAAAATAAAACTATACTCGTTCTCAATAACTAAGGGCATTAGTCACTATTACCTTAGTAATAATTAGATTACATAAATATATAATGAATCACCCCTATTGTACCAACACACCCTTAAGCGAACCGGGTACACTTTACCCAATAGAGACCCACAGAGCCACTAAGCCATGTCGACACAGCTTAAACGGCATTAAAGCTTTGTCCCCGTGATCCTGATGGGATAATGATCACATAACCTCTAGACCACCCACAGAGCCTACGAGCAACGTAGCCTTGTCGTGATTGGTTTACTCGTGATAAAATAGAGAGATTATTAATATGCTAACTATAGCGCCATTATCTTCCATCTACTGCAGATTAAAAGAGCGATGAGAGAAGCGCATGAATAAATACGACGTGACGCCCAAAAATGCGTTCACTGTTGGAATGTGAGGTGCTTATACTGGCAACGTCTCTTGGGATTTTACTAGCACCACCCCGGCAAAGATTTATCTGATTACCAAACCCTTCCTTCACCTCTGACAAGACATCTTGTGAATTTGGGGAATGCCAGGCCTCCACCGTGGTTCGGATTCCACGTTAAACTGTAGGTCCTACATTTCATCTCACAATCACCCTACCATTGCACATTAGCGTAAGTGCGTATAACCCGAACGGGTAGTAAGACGCGGTGCTAATAATAATAATAATAATAATAATAATAATAATAATAATAATACTAGCACCACGTCCTAATACACGTTTGTGTTACGCTTTTGTGCCGATTAAACTAATGTACTAAGGCTGATAAGGGTTAAATTTAGAGTAATTTTACCTGATTTTGCATTAAGATAGACTGCAAAACCATTTATTATTAATAAAACCACACGACCTGAATTTTAATCCTGATTTCCCAATGATCAGCTGTCTATTATATTGCCAAAGGACTCCTCAAACCCCCAAGTGATTAATTATTATTTTCTTTTGCAACGCGTCTTACTATCCATCCAAGCTATCAGCATTTACACCAATGGTTTAAATAGGAGTAAAGTAGAATTTTAGTACATACATTTGGTTGAAGGTAAATTTGGAAGTAATTAAAAAATAATCACCCCCAAATCTTTCAACCAGGATTGGACTATGTCACTAACGACGAGAAACGAGATTATACCAGCTTGACATATCATTCCGCGTACCCACTGATGTGGGTTGGTGCGTTTTAATTCAATACATTAATGAATACTTTCTAAAAACTATATTAAAGCAGAACATTGAATACAAAACTCAATTATGTAAGGCACCGCACTCGATATAGCTCGAAGAAACTGTCAGTCTGAGCAATTATATATACACAGACTCGCAAATGTAGGATGTTATATTCAAAATGTTTAAATATGGTTAATTTGCTATTTTTTTTTTTACAAATCTGACTAAAAATATTATTCCAGAATAGATATGTCTACACACATACACCAAAATTACAGCTACACAGTTATGGCTTTTATTCTCAAAGCTATTAGTAAGTTTTTCGTTAGAATAATTCCATTGTTTCAACTGATCGATCGTTGAAACCAAAACAAGCAGAGACTCTCTCACGGGGCATTAGTCTTTATTTACCCGCTTCAGTGGTCGAATGTTCCAAGACTTCACACTCTTGTTAGACTTGTATGCTGGAGAGGGGAAGATCGGGGATCAAATCCCTGTCGGGCTTACTGAGGGTGGTTTTCCCTAAATATTCCCCCCCTCGCTTTTCACACAAATGCTGGTAGATTACCTCTAAAATTCTTCCTTCCTCATCCTTACCACATTAAAGTATTTATCATATATGTGCATCACCTGATCAGGTCGCGAGTCACGAGGATAAAAAAAAATTCTTGATTTGTCTGGTTTGACAGAGACAGGTAATTTAGGGCTTGAATCCACGCCGTGTGTACTGAGGTAGATTTCCTAAATGCTTATCCACTTTTCCCTCGCGTAGTTTCGGGTGCACTTCCTCTCATTTTTTCCTTCCTCCTCCCTACCTCAAAAGTGTAAATATCTCTTGTTAGGCTCGGAATGGTACTCAGGGTCAAAGCAGGAGTACCAGCAGTGTCCTTGTGGTGACTAATATTAGGTGTGGACAGGAATGCCCCCCAGCTTGAGAGCAGACAGGTGCCACCGAGAAATTCCTACTCGTAATTCAAGGAGAGAAAGATTCATAATTAATAACTGCGAACTCATTTCTTGTTTGGCATTTCATGTATCCTAGTTATCTTCCTGTTTTACACAAGGTGTGTTTCGATCAAAGACGATTCAACGCCTGGTTTATGGAGCTGAGTGGTCAAAGAGTTCTACCGCTTGTTTAGAGGACACTGGTTTAAATATCGGCGATGTCCAATGATATTTGTATAAGACCTCTTACTTAGTTCCCTCCCTTTAAGATGTTCAGTGGAGTCTTATATGGGAGTGCAAGGAAAGCGAGTAAAGGTAAGTGTTTTTGCAGGTTTTTTTAACAAAACTCTTTGTTGGCCAAAATAAATAAAATTGGATCCAGTAGAAATATAGTATTATTTTCTTCACGTGTTGATATCAACAGTTCTTCAGTTCATGAGCATGTTAGCATTTGATGACAAACATTTAAAATGAAGAGAAGAGATCATTAAATGTCAGGACAACCTTGACAGATATTCAAGAAATGTTAAGGTCATCTTGTGAAGAAAATTAAACTCTATGTTTCTACGAGAGAATTATTTGATTTATTTTGACTAAAGAAGGGTTTTTTATGTAAAAAACGCATATGCACTGGCCTTCCCTAGGGTCCTTTTCCACCGCACCTCACCCGCCTCGGTGGCGTAGTTGGCTAACGCGCTTGTCGTGGTGAGCTCGACTGCTGAGGACGGGGAGATCGAGGTTCGAATCTCGGTCGGGTGAACTGGGGGGAGAGGGGGCTCCTAAATGGTTTTCCACTCTCTCTCTACGCAAATGCGGGTTAACTTCCTCTAATTCAACCCTCCAAATTCCTAATCCATTAGCGTAATTAGTACTTTAAGCGTATAACCCGAACAGGTAGTAAGACTTGGTGCTAAAAATAATAATAATAATAATAATAATCCACTGCACCTTAATTTGATTGTTTAGTCTTAAGTGTTCCCTCATAGGAGTATTTTACGTACCCTTTCTAAATATATTATTTTCACACACAACTTACAAGCTAATTTAGCTTAGGAAAGCATATATGATTACTAATTATTGGATAACAGTGTGAGTCCGTATTAAAATATTAAACATCTTAGATTCCCAGGAATAGAACCTGGGCCACATAGTTTTATACGTGACCCTTTTAGCCAATTAATCATGTATAGTTTGATCAAAGTTTTAAATTAGAAATTCATTTTAATCTAATAGCCTAAAGGTATTAGTGTCCATTTATTACATGTACAGGCAACCGATAGAAGTGGAACTAGGCCTTTAGTAAACTACTAATTTTTCTTATTTCATAAATATTAAAATACATTCCAGCCTAATTTCAAACCAGAATAATATGTGTGACACTTCGTTTAATCTACAAATATTTTAACTTAATTAACTTGTGAATGTATGGAATGCCAGGATTCTACCGTGGTTCGGATTTCACTTTAACTTTAGGTCCTCCATTTGATCTCACAATCACCATACCATTACACATTAGCGTAAGTACGTATAACCCGGACGGGTAGTAAGACGCGGTGTTAATAATAATAATAATAATAATAATAATAATAATAATAATAATAATAACAAAGTGATCGAGGTTTGAGTCCCTCTCATGGAATTCCATATATAATTCTCCGTGTGAGTTTTCACATCCTCTCTCAGCCCTATTTCACTACGCGAACCTCGCTATCCCTTCCCCCTAGACTAATGCTCGTGTAGCCCTGGTATTGAAAGTAAGAATAGTTTATAAAATGGAAAAGAGTAGCGCCAATTACAAACCATTTAATTCGCATAGGACTCGCATCGGTGGTCCCATGGTGTAGCACGTCACACTCGTGTTAAAGGGGATTAACATTGATGAGGAGATCTGAGATCGAGGCCAGGTCGAGTGTGCTTAAAGGTATTTTAACTAGAGGGTTTCTCAATCTCCATCCACGCAAATTCATGCACATTTCCTCAATGATCTAACTTCTTCATCCCTACTTATTAGAATGGTTGATGTATGCGTACAATCCGAACGGGTAGTAAGCTAGATCAGGGAAAGAGAGCCTTATACCCCTCTTACCCTGTCAGTAGCTGGTGGTGCCACGTGCTATAGAAGGATCTAAGGATGAGGATGGACTTTGGTCGTTTTATTTTTAATTCATAGAATCACGGCCCTTACCACCTGCCTTATAAATACTTGACAACAAACGCACGCCTGACTCCACATACCTACTTCAGGTTTACTAGCTGAGTATTCAAACAAAAATGATCCCAACTATTGACCGGGGTATGAATGAGGACGTTCACGCATCCAGGCGCGTGCATGCGTGCACACAGGTAGAGATTAAGTAGGCCTGTTGGGTAAATGTGTAGATAACGTGCAGATGTTTTTCACAGAACAAATGAGAGAAAAACAAGCACTATTTCAATGTTTGGTAATCACTGGATAAATGTCTATCTATTTTTAGGTGTCCCTACACAGAAAAATATGTTTTGTATGGTCATACATAATTCAGTCTGGGCCGCAAAATTATTATTATCGAAATAAACCAAACAAAATATTTAATTGAAACAACAAAAGTAAATGGTCAAACAGACTGTTATTGTTTTCATCCCTGCTTTGTGAATTGTTAATGTGATCATCAAAAATAAAATTCATTTTACAAAAAGATTTTTTATGAATTGATTAAAACTTTATTGTATATTTTGTAACAATCTGGCATTAGTTTTTAAATCTGGATAGATTTATAATAAACCTTTAATTAAATTCCCTCCCCAATTTTTTTCTTTTTAAGAATTTTTTTTCTACTTTTGTTTTAAAAACAAGGAAAGCATTGACTTAATAGTATATTTTCTGCGCATGTGTTTGAACTCGTACATAAATAAAACTATAATAATCCCTAATGCTGAATTACGCACAAGCCTACATAGTATCTAGTGATTTTGTTAATAGATAGGTGACCTGGTGGTCTAGGGGAAAGGTGTTAAACTTCTGTGCTGGCGGCCGAGGTTCAATCCTCGGTCCCGGCACAGATTTATCTGATTACCAAACCCTTCCTTCACCTCTGACAAGACATCTTGTGAATGTGGGGAATGCCAGGCCTCCACCGTGGTTCGGATTCCACGTTAAACTGTAGGTCCTTCATTTCATCTCACAATCACCCTACCATTACACATTAGCGTAAGTGCGTATAACCCGAACGGGTAGTAAGACGCGGTGCTAATAATAATAATGTTAATAGATGTAATGATATTTAGACATCAACAAGGTAATAGTTGACGGTTATTGAACTCAGTAAGAAATTATGTATAGGGGCATTGCATGTATGGAGTATTGGAAAATATCAATAACAAAACTAAGTTTAGCTGTGTATTTAAAAATATTTTAACTTATACTCAACAAAATATTATGACCACGAATAAACTAGCACTAAATTATAATGTAAACAACATTATGGAGAACATGCTCGGAGGTCTAATGGTCTAAGGCGTCACTCTCGAGTTAGACTGACCTGCTAAAGACGGGTAGGTTGGGGTTCTAATCCCGTTTCGGTCTAATGAAGGTGTTTTTTCCTAAAGGATTTTTCACTCACCTTACACGCAATTGAGGGTAGACTACCTCTTAAAGGCTTCCTTCCTCATCCCTACTAGATTGAAGTAATTTTTGTTATATACGCCTCAAACCTGAGCAGTTAGTAAGACGCGGTGATAAAAAAAAAGGCATCATGGAGAAAATTTGACGTTATTAAATATTTATAAAAATGCCTTGTGAATCGTAGTAGTGTTAAATTATAGGCAAATGTTTTAATTTACTTTCAGAAACTTGACATCACTTCAATAAACTTTATTTAAAACTTTTTTTAACTTCTATGAATTACTTTATGAAACAATTTTTTAAAGAAAGGAATTAAGAAATTTGTTTATTTTTTGTTGAAAATATGTAATAAAACTAAGTAAATATCATTTAGCGGCTTATTCTTATCTTGTCTACAAGTTTTTTATTCATATCCTCATCTTAAACTAATTCTAATTTTAGACGTACACGAAAAAAGAGCATTGTAGAGGAAAATACTCAGATTAGCTAGTTTTATCCCAACTAAATAATTTATTATTATTATTATTAGCACCGCGTCTTACTACCCGTTTGGGTTGTACGCACTTACGTTAATGTGTAATGGTAGGGTGATTGTGAGATGAAATGGAGGACCTACAGTTTAATGTGGGATCAAAACCACGGTGGAGGCCTGAAACTCCACAATACATAAATAAATAGTGGAACCCAATCGTAGGTATTTTCTCATAATGTAGTTTGAAACAAAATCTTCAATAATCAAATGAATAAGTTTTTCTAAGGAAAACAAGTACGTAGTTCTATTAATAACGTAAAACACCTCCAGACACCTATTTTGAACGAATTTCCAATAACTCTATTCAGTAAATTACCCTTAAACTAATTTGTCTCCAATAAACAAATCAAATCGTTTTATTTCTTATGTAAAACCCCGTTTAGAACAAAAATATTAGATTAACTTTTTTTTTTTTTAAATCTTGAGATCTCAAATATCAGTCTTCAATAAACTACCTATATTTTAGAGAAGATATAATTAAAATCACAATATTTCCTCAAGGTATAGTCATATAACATGTAGATATCAAGTTTTAGTGAAACCCACTAAACCATTTCGTCTGTAGCCCTAGATACAAACAGAGAGAGATACACCTTTTTACTGTCTCGCACCCCTAAGGTAGAGGAAGTATTGTGATAGCCAAATAAAATTGGACTCGAAATTTAGATGGAACAAAGCTCCTTTACAATTGTAGTATATCCCACTAAAAGCTCGGTCCTCATCAATCCAAGGCATATTTTACTATTTGTTATTGATGGTTGAACAAATGGAGCAATCAAAACATTCACGTATAGCTTCATATATTTACTTTATTTTATATCTACTAGGTATATTGAAAAATAAGTTCTAATATTATTTGTAAAGTTAAAACCACCCTTCTTCTGCCATACTCTCACCAAAATGTATCACCCATCTAAAAGAGAGCTGCAAGAGCTTATCTGAAGCGAATGGAAAATACTTTTTAGGAAATCTATAGTTAAGTATCAGAAATAATAAAATATTGTCCTTAATTAATTTAAAATAATACTTCATTTATAGTATAGTTAGTAAACCTCTCAATTCACTCGTCTCTTTACCGACTTTGGTGGCAGCGTGGTCTAACGCGCTACTCGTCCAGAAGACTAGTCTGCCAATGATGGGGAGACCGAGGTTCGAATCTTAGTTGGGTGTACTAAGGGTGTCTTTAAAAAAACAACTCTTGTACTTTCCCTCCATGCAAATGGAGGTACGCTTCCTCTAAATATAACCTTACTAATTCCTAAAACCATTGGCGTAATAAATACATAATTGCATAACCTGAATGGTTAGTAAAATTGATAAGGACAAATTATTTATAAGTATAAAAATAGGAACGACAGTTGATGTGTCTCCCTTTCCTGGGGGTAAGGGGGGTCCACCAGATGAGGAACTGAGTCGGCGGCCTAACCGCCAGGAAGGGGAAACAAAAAAACTTCGAGTACCTTCTAACAGTTTGAATTTGCCACGTTCCCATTGGTGCAAATTCAAACATGGTGAAGAAGGGTAGGACGGTAATGACCAGTAAATAGCGGTCCAACCGAGGTATTAAGTAGGGTTGGGCCGAGAAAATCTGGCATTAATTTTCTAAATTACGGGAGGACTCGGGTGAACTGTGTGACGCTCGGGTACCATAATGATGGGGGGACTTCACTATTTTATTAAGCATAAAAGTTGTAATCAGGTGATAACGTAATTAATAAAAATGTGGTGTGTTACAAATAACATTAATCATTCATTATACCCTATACTTTCAATATTTTAACGGCAAAAATAAGTTCAACAAGAAAAGAAAAAGGTATCGTAACAAAATGCGGTGCAAAATATCCCGTAGTTATTTATTTACACTCAGACCCAATATTAGATCCCATGAACCCTTAAAAACTAAAAAGTACATTTTGCAATGCCGTATCGGTGCTTATTACTGGTACTAGAGCCCAAACCATTTTATCGATTGGGCTAAAACATGGTATCTTGGGTTTTCATAAGGTTCCTTAGAGCTATTTTTTGAATTTTTTATCCATTCCTAGAGTTAAGGTTTGAAATAAGGGTTGAAATAAAAAAATGGGTGTGTGTACTTATGTATGCGCGTGAGAAGTTATACTTCTTTGGCATCATTAAAAAATAAAAAATAATTTAATAATATTTAGTATTAATTATGTTAAATAATAATATTTTAATTTATATCAATAAATAATACATACGGATAGTTAACCTCAATTATATTGGAGCACTTGAAAAAGTCTATAAGCACAATTTTTTTCACTAATATTTACGAATAGTAAATAATATTAATCAAAATATTCAATTTAAATCACTACTGAATATAATTTATTAGCACATATATAATTCGCACTTGTATGAAACTAAAACACGTGTTGTGAATGTAGAAACTAGAAACATGTGGATAAATATTATATATATGAAAACAGTGATCAGAGGCGACGAGCGTACCAACATGCGCGACTAACAGAGGTTCTATTTCTATTTTGTTGGTAGCTTTTTTTTTTCGAGACTTAATGAGCGGTTTAACTTCAACCTGTTACTTTTGTGTTACAGTGATGCGCGCGCATCTTAAAATTTCACTCTCATCATTTTTTCATAAAGCGCCTAAAGAAGTATAACTTCAAAAATATCAATTCTATCAAAATCTGCTTTAAAGCGTTTATATTAAATTTCGTATCCAGGCCTTGTTTAGTATTACATACAAATTTGAAAATCTAATTTTCCCATGAAAATTACTTTTAAGGTACAGTACTTAACATAAGCGGATATTTCCAATTTTGATCATATCTCCACAACTCTTATCATTGTAAGGTTTTAGTAGTAGCCTATTAAGAATAAAAACACTGTATATGAAATATATTTTTATAAAACCAATAGTTTCTGAGATATTGGCAAATATATTTTTCAAATTGAGGTCTGGGAAATTGATTGTTTTGCCCTTTGGTGAATATAAAACTACTTTTTCCTCAATATGTTTCTGTAAGAGTTTATATTGCTTCATTTATGCTCTTTGGTGTAAGGTTTCTGAAACGGTTTTTACTATATTGTTTCACATATTATACTAGCTCTGAGTAAATAGATCCTGTTTTGTAAGAAGGTGTAGGAAAGCCTATGTGGTGCATCAGACCATTTTTAAGTTTGCGGGCACGTATAATGTTAAGATATATCACAATTTCAAGATCAGAAATGTTCATTATTACAATACTTTATTTACACGAGAAATTAAAAATACAGGTGCTATATCTATAGGTATGTTAAATTTAGTGATTAAAAACTTTTTTAATATACATTAATGCGCGCCATCAGGGTTTAACGGCTAGATATTCCTGGTCTTCTACTGGCAGTGACTGATTATATAACCGTCTTCTGAGGTTGAGGAATCATGTAGGTGCTGATTCTTCGCCCCGATGAGATGATGTGATGATGACGATGATTATAAGGTGCCTGTAGAGGTGGGATATATGTGATTATCTACAAATTATCTACATATTTATATCCGGCTCCAGTGACCTTGAATTAGGTTGTGACTTTCCGGTTATATTTATTAGAATTACCCTCGTTTACATCTGGGTTCAATACCCGAAGGTATTACCTCCTTTTTATTTAACACTCATCCCTTTTGCTTAACTATGTAGCCTTGAACATACACTCCTTTTGATTAATTTTGTACTCCATTTTAATTGAACACACACCTCCTTTGGTCAATTCTGCTAAAACAGGCAAATTTCTGCCCTTACTAAGTTCTAACCTCAGCTGCCTTTACTAAGGGTGTTTTCCCCTACCACCCCTCAACAAAAATTTGGGTATATTCCTTCACAACTCTACCTGCCTCATCCCTCCTTTATTATATCCCAGACGTATAGTAAGACACAGCGCAGATTGTAAACTTCTGGAAAACTAACATCACTCACTCAGCAGAAAAACTTGGCACGCGTACTACACGTCAAGTTCATAAAGTCTGGGAACTCGCTAGCCAATATTCGACAAGAGCACTTATATTGCCACGTCCATGTGAGATCCTAGCAAATCGAAAATCTTGTTACTATACTTCTGACCTTCAATATTGAATAACATAAAATGAGTTCCAACCGCACACCCATAGGAGGTCTGCCTTCATTGTGGAATCACGCAAGGTAAGCTTGATACCTTTCAGGGTAGACGAGGAGTTCATGTTTTAATGTCTTTGGGGCTTTCAGACAACAAATAGTAGCAACACAGCACCTAGAGACTAATATACGATTTCGGCTAGGGTGTTTTAACAAATTTGTTGTTTACGTGTGTTAAACCAGTTAATAATTATTTTAAGTTGGTGTTTCACAAGATTACAAATTAAAGTTTTAAAATTCAAGGGTTTTGGTATCACTTACTTACACCGTTTTCAACACATATTGTGAT
The DNA here is from genome assembly GCA_902151445.1 of Timema monikensis. NCBI lineage: Eukaryota > Metazoa > Arthropoda > Insecta > Phasmatodea > Timematidae > Timema > Timema monikensis. The sequence goes on from CABFVZ010001300.1 coordinate 163,769, forward strand.
ACACCTTCATGACACTTTTAATTGAAATATGTGTTTGTGTTACACCAGTTAACTATCAAAATTAAATTTTGTGTTTTACACCATCAAGTTTTAAAGTATTTGGGATATTTTACAAATAATAACATGAACTTATTAGTTTTTATTGACAAACAACAATAATAACACTCGAATCTTGTGACTACAACAACTATTGAGTGTTTCAGCAACATTTAGAGAATGAAACACAGGGTTTACATATTCAAGCCATTCAGGTTGTGCAACCCACACACAGTAATAATATTAAGGCACTGTGACAGCAACAGTCTGGACCAATTATTGCCCACATTTAGGTGTTCTTAAACTTCACACGTTGTGCACCAATATATGTCATAAATTGTGACTTAGAATTAAATTTTTTATAATCCAAATAATAGACTGACTTTAGACAACAACAAAACTGTCCAAACTAATGATGTAGTTACGTATTGTTTCACCTTTAAGTTTGACATTTGTATAACACGTATATGGTATCAAGGCCTTGAGCTTTCTGGGTTCTTCAGTCCTTACATTTGGAGGGAACCCCTCGTCCGACGATAGTGACTGGGACGTATCCACTGCTTGACTCAGTGGGGACGGTGACTCTGGTGGTGGAGGTGCAAGTGACGCTGGGGGTCACGTTGGTGGCTTGCGGAGTCCAGAAGGTTGGCTGGTGATAGTCTGTACATAGCCCAGAAGGTCCCCTTTGTGGATGTTGTACACAGCCCATGGCATGCCATACAGGTACGATTCTTCTATCCTCTCGACTTCCATCGCTCTTATTGTGTGGTAAGTAGAGTTGCGGAATTAAATGTGGCCTTACTCCTGTGGTGCACCTCCAACGTGGTTAGCCACTTTGTAAATTATATATCTATTGACTACAACCACACCTTGAAGACTTTTAGTGGTCATATAGGCACGTTCCGCACACAAATGAGGCACAAACGTTACAAACGTTAGTATGTTCTAAGCATTTTGACGTTCAGATAATGACAGGCCTTACACCACCAAAACTCAATCATAAACCTGGTCACTGAACTTCCTTGTTGCTGTTGGTTGTTATTGCTGCTGCTGTTGATAGCTGTTGCTTTCTTGCCAACCGCTATACGCGTTAAAAATTCACGATTGTGGGGCGCAGAGTTTTACACCTCCACAGGTCAATAAATATTTTTCCATTTTGACTCACACGCGTCTTGGACCATTAAGGTTTCAAAACGACAAGGTCAAATCACACAAAACTCCCCGTTTAAACATGCACTAAGATGTCTGCCATATTTAGTTTGAACCGCTTTTAATTCATCTACTGTGTACTTTTGTTCAGCCACAAGATCACTCAGCTTGGACGTCGTTACAACGTCCACGACATTGACAATCTTCATCTAGATCAGTCCACGACAAACGTTCAACGACAAAGGGACCCAGGTACTCTCCACCGGATTCTGGGCCTAATATCTAGTTCCTAATACAACCTTAAAAACAAATATAAATCTTGTGCTCATGGATAATGGAAATTGATATGTTGTACTCATAGGACATGCTTACTACCGTGATGGTCAAATGGAATCATTGGTTGGTTAAGCGGTTTAACAACTCAGTTACCCCCTTCAATGTCCACATGGTCTGAAGCGTTTCTTTAGTATTAAACTAGACTGCCGAAGACGCGAGATCATGGTTCAAACTCAGGTGGGTGAACTGAGAGTGTTTTTCCTCAATTGTTTTCCAAACTCCCTCCATGCAAATGTGGGTACACTTCTTTTAAATTCAACCATCCTAATCCCTAACGCATTAGTGTAATTAATAATTAGAACATATGTACCTTTTTATTTTACCCCAACGCTGTGTTAGTTTTATTCACTCAATAGTGACCTGGCCTACGTAGCAGGTGAATACGTGCGTCTCAGTGCAGTCTGTCTAGTGTGTTTGGTGTATGAACCCTGGCCCGTTGAGGAGGGGTTTATGTCTCTTTTGGGTTATTACCCCCACTGAGCCCAAATATCAAGGCTGGATAATTGGCTGGGGGTAGGATCCCTGACCCATTGGGGTGTGAGCTGGGACGTTTTACCAAATATATTTTGCTCCCTGGATGTAGAAACGAGTAGGGTGAGTGAGGGGGGAGATAAATACCCCATCATTAGGTCGTGAAATGTAGGTCAATCCACAGGAAATAGCTCCTGCGGGCTATCTGCTGACCTATTGGGACATTGGGCGTGCCTTACTACTCTTCCTCTAGAGTCTAGAATGTTCTTAACCCTACCACATTAGTAATAACACGCGGATAACTCGGACAACGCAACCCCCTTCGGTGATCGCGGGGTCTTTTAAGGGGTCATTCTTTCAATAGACTAGACTGTAGAGGGTGGGAAGATCGTGGCTCGATCCCAGTCGGGTGTACTGAGGGTGGTTTTCCTTACATGGTTTTTTACTTTCCCTTCATTTTCCATATCACATTACTGTAATTAGTACATACCTGACGGTAGTAAAATGCCGTGCTTAGTAAAATAAGGAAAGACGGAGATCACGACTATAACCAAACACAAAGGTTATAAACGATGTGATAAAATTAGCACGACGGTCGCTGTAACCTAAAATTCTTCATTGTAACCGTCACAAAACACATTTAATTCATGGAAAGCTGTAATTAAACATATATCAGCATCTCTTTCCGTATACATCAATCTATGAATTGCTCTTTGTTAGTGACCTGCTGGTCTAGGGGGTATGGTGTCAGACTTCTGTGCTGGCGGCCGGGGTTCAATCCTCGGTCCCGGCACAGATTTATCTGATTGCCAAACTTTTCCTTCACCTCTGACAAGACGTGTATTAATCACAACTTGTGAATGTGTGGAATGCCAGGCCTCCACCGTGGTTCGGATTCCACATTAAACTGTAGGTCCTCCATTTCATCTCACAATCACCCTACCATGACACATTAGCGTAAGTGCGTATTACCCGAACGGGTAGTAAGACGCGGTGCTAATAATAATAATAATAATAATTGCTCTTTCTCTCTACATTGGATACTAGGGCTACCCTGCAGCCCAGCCTACAGCGGTCAGAAATACAAGAAGAGCCTGTTGTCGGACACGAACTTAATGTCAACTGGTCTAGTCATGCGTACCGTGAGCACAGGTGAAATATGGTTCCCTTAAATCCCCCCTCATTATTCATCATTGTGAATTTATGAGGCTCCCACATCTACCACATCTCCACCCACTCATTTTTGCTCCCACCCTCTACCCTCTTCCCTCCCTCCTCCGTATCAAATTAGTGAACCGACTGGTGTAAAAAATGTCCATGTGCCTTCTCGGTAGTAATATGAGTCTCAACGTCGTTTCTTGATACGCTTACCTTTACGTTAAATTGTTCTTTTATTTCTAAGCACAACTCTTGGCTTACAAACTAACTTAACATGGACAGCCCACTTAAACAATTTCCGAATGCAGTAAGAAGAACATTTGAAAATATATCATATGGGGTGCTCAAATATTACGTAAGACAGAGAGACACGGGTAAGAATGAGGCAGTGTCCCAGACACCCCAAATGGACACATAAATAATAAGTGTGGCGACATAGATTCAAGGATCTTGATCATAAGTTCAAAAGGGGTTTAGATTTTCTATAACTGTAATAATTCATGTATTCACTAATAAAAATTTTTAAAACTTCAATTGAATATGAATTTAAAATATATAATTATATAATATGTTATAAATATATTTCATACATCTCACTAAATATAGCATGTTCAACACATAACAATTTTCTGAAAAGTTTCTAAATTGTAATTTTGACACCAAATAATTATTAAATGACAACCATAACAGCATCTTAACACCATTTTAAATTTAAATTCAGTGTACAATAGTATTTATTGTTGATTATCTCGCACCATAAATTTACACCTCTACGTTAATAATTACCAGCAGATTATAAATTGCATAAAAAATGATGGATATTTCTGCGATTTTTTTTAAAGGCAACAAATAAGCATGACGGGGTGAGGGGGAGTTGGGGTGTTTGCCTATTTTTTCTGCCAAAGAAGGAGGAAGGGGTCAAAAATGGCCTAAAATATGCCTACATGATACTTTAACACCTCAATAATAGAAAATAAGTGGAAAGTAGTAAAGAGGGACAAAGATGTATATTAGAGCTGTCAACAATGGCAACGTTTGTCGAATGTAGACCAGCATAAACCATTTGGATAGATAAAAGCAGTACCTTTTTTAAACTTACCGATCAATTTGTTTTCATATAACAATCAAAATTGTAGTATATGAGTAATTTGCTGATACACGTCTTAAAGACTGTCATGACAAAACTGACTTCTAGTGAGTTAGCTATTTAATAAAAGGAACACGTGCTAAAACTCGATCTCGACCGAGAAATCAGGGACAAGATTACGCTTGAACCGCAAAAATGTATCGAAATAAGGTTTACTTCATTCTTCCCTTGACAACAAAGAAAATGGAAACAGTTTGATAATTTTATCATTTTAAAAAATATTTATTTTACTTAGTTGTAATTTTTAAATATAGTAAAATGGCTCCAATGTTTTCTAAAGTAGAATACAGAAAATCACAACATGGCACGAAATCTGTTTCAAGCTGTAGAATTTATCTAAGATAACCGGCCTAGTGGTGGTAGTGGTCAGTGCACCTGTTTACGAGCCTAGGGGTCCCGGGATCGATTCCCGGCTGATACCTCGGGTATTTTTCCCGAAAGGAGAATTACTCCAACGGGCACCAGGTGTGTGTTTCTACTGATTCCACACCCTCAAACTCACCATCACCATCACCTCATCTCAATGGGACATGGATAGAACCTCCACGGAAAGGTTGTACGATTAGTACATTCGGGCGTACTAAACGGTACATTAGTACTGGATATTCTTTGCATTGCTGGGCTAAGATTGATGTAGCCCAGGGGTCCCCAACACTATGCCCACGGGTGCCATGACGCCCGCCAAACCTTTTACATCTGCCGGCCACTTTTTGACCACAGCTGAAAAGTTCTTGACTAATAATTTTAAAATATCAGTTTTCCGACAAAAATCAAGTTTGTGCTTATCTCCAGATATGCTGTTCTCAAGAAGTTGGTGATTGAAAGCCCTTCCTTCCCCTCTTTCCAATCCCTCCCTCTCATTCCTTGCCGGCTCATTTTCAAAGTGCAAGCCTATTTTATTACTAGGAACTATCATTCTAGTGCTTTGTTGCCTGAATAAACACAAAATACATACTTATTTTTAAAATGTACCTAAGCACCAAAATGGTGTTGAGTAGTTAAATTATTTCTTTGTGTATTTATTTTGGTCTTATTAAAACCGTAAATAAAGCAGTATTTTTTTATTTATTGACATTGACTTTTGGTTTGGTGACAGTGGTTTCAATTGTTTAAACTGGTTTTGAACTAACTTTGCGTGTGTACCATTTGTGTTATTTTATATGCGATTTAAAAAAAAATTTAAACTCATAATTTTTTTAAATAATATGTATGTTTGTGTGTGTGTGTGTGTGTGTGTGTGTGTATGTGTTATTTGCATTATGAATTATGTTTGGCTATAAATTTAGTTGAAAGAGTGAGGGTGCCCCCCGCACTACCTAAGTTTTGAAAGGGCTCTAAGGAACAAAAAGTTTGGGGACCTCTGGTGTAGCCCATACCTGCAATGATATATTACTTACCTAAGAGAGGTGCTATCCGAAGTATGATATGGCCTCTTAAAAGTATGGTACATTATTATTATTATTATTAGCACCACGTTTTACTACCCATTCGGGTTATACGCACTTACGCTAATGTGTAATGGTAGGGTGATTGTGAGATGAAATGAAGGACCTACAGTTTAACGTGGAATCCGAACCACGGTGGAGGCCTGGCATTCCCCACATTCACAAGATGTCTTGTCAGAGGTGAAGGAAGGGTTTG
>CABFVZ010001300.1:192139-206159 GCA_902151445.1 Timema monikensis
CCCCCCAGTTCACCCGACCGAGATTCGAACCTCGATCTCCCCGTCCTTAGCAGTCGAGCTAAACACGACTAGCACGTTAGCCAACTACGCCACCGAGGCGGGTCTAAATGAAGTAATTTACAACATTTGTAAGTATCGCCTCCAGAGTGTGGGACCCTCTCAATATATACCTAGAGGCGTTGTTTGGCAACATTGCAATCGAAGCAGTCCACAGTGTCTGGAATGCAGTACCGAGCTCTCAATGTATACCTAGAGGCGTTGTTTGGCAACATTGCAATCCAACGAGCTCTCAATGTATACCTAGAGGCGTTGTTTGGCAACATTGCAATCCAAGCAGTCCACAGTGTCTGGAATGCAGTACCGAGCTCTCAGTGCAAGTTATCGATCTGCTTGGTGGGTGGGTGGTATGTAGAGAGGGTGGACTAGGATGGGTGTTGGGAGGGGTGTTCGTTCTCTCTTCGGCCGCAGTATGTTTAGCTCAAGTTTCTCTTAAATGATGATTAAACTTTAGTCTATTCCAGCTAATTTAATTGAATATGTTTGTGAATTTAAGAATGTATAGTCCAACACGACATATACAACGATTCAGGTCAATTATATAACTGGCAGCCACATTTCTTAAATTATACATTAGACACACAATATTTTAAACTGCTTCATCCAAGGGTAGAGCTCAGTGCACCCTTATTAGAGACCACAATGATAAATCATATTTGTAAAAACCGTCCCCACTAAAACCGGATGAGTTTCGAACCCTGACCCTCCGTGGAAGGAATTTAAGTAAATTACAAGCATGACGCGTTAGTCAACGTGACCGTCAGTGAGGGTGAGAATTTATTGTTAGGTTTAATTAATTAAAATCTAGGACACATTAGTTAGATTTTAGCTATACCTACAATAATTTAATAATTGCGTTTGGGTCCATTTTATCACCAAAATATTGGCATTCTTGCCCTTGTTTTTAGGGAGTCCAATGCTTTAGTAGTATTTTGGTAGAAATAAACTTTTAAAAAACGTTAATATACTGTATATGAAAAAAAATATTAGCTTTAATAACAGTCAAAAAACAATTCTTTATTTCTTTCTCTCTAAATCGTGCCGTAGGTATGTTTCTCTTAGTTAAGTAAAATCCTAGTTAAATGTGTTGAAATTAGCTATCTATAAAATGTGTGGCTACTTATCATAGATTGTGTCCTAGTTTCCAGAGGCTTGCTCAAGGGTGGGTGTTGTAACCCTCCTCCAGACACAGCTTAAATATCAAAACTACACTCAAAGATATATTTCAGCCACCCCAGATTATATATGCGTCGAGTTAGTGCGGCGTCCACGTAATATCAATTGTTTTAGTTTTAATTTATTAAAATGTATTAACATAGGAAAACATATTGTGTTTACATAATATACGTTCATTATTTTAATTATGTATACTTGAATATGTGCAGAGTTAAATAAAGGCCTTGCATAATTTATACCTTGCATAAAATAGTAAATATTAATATGATAACAAGGCCTTCCCCAAACTGTTAGCCCAGAATATATTCCTACGAACCCCATGATAGTTTCAAATTTTTATTTTCATAGTATGGAATTTCTATTTAAAAGCATATATTTAATTTAGTTTCTTATTTAAAATACTAAAAATTATAGCTAGTAAAAATATTAAATTTTGGGTTGGCTTGTACCATTCAAAATGAGCCTTTTTTCTTAAATATGTTTTTGTAAATCTTAATGATATCCTGATATACGATCATATAGATATTAAAATTAGTTAAAATATATTGAGATTAATTATTTTTCAAAATTATGTATTATGTTCGACTCACTATTAAATAGGTCTAATTAAATTCCAAGTCAAGCTACCACTTTAGGTGTACAATTTCTACTCTACATTTAAAAAAAAAATAGCATAGCTGTATGTTTAAACTTAGTAGGCCTACCACTTATTATTTCTGCATAGTTATTATTTGTAATTAATTTTATTTCACTAAGTTAAATTAACTTAAAGCCATATTAATTATTCAACTAAGAGCATGGACGAATACTAAACAGGTATCAATCCACAAATTACCTGATGCGTTGACAATTAGATATTATGTCAGCTATTTATCGTATCTTGATAATCTTCCAACCAGTCATCAGCAATAGGTATTGAATGGTTGTTGATTTCTTTCGAATCCTGTCAAAAGACAGAACTTATAACTATTGCTTTAGGGTCAAACCACGTCACGTCTGCCCTGAGCCGGCGTCGAGTAACCAACGGTCTAAGATACGCTCGGGATCGTTCGCTCACCTACTTCACACACCCAATGGGACTTTCTGTAACCGATAAACATGCATAAAAATGCTACCTGCGTGTACTCTAGCGGTAATTAATAGTACTTTATGGTGAACTACCATACAGTTTCGCTAGCTCGATTGGCTTTGTTCTGAAAGCACTTGTCAGCAAAGATATTGGAAAATGTATGGTTATATATCATCACACGCCTTATCCTTTCATGGAGAGTCATTATTGGGAAATTATTAAGGCTATGACCAGAAGTATATGTACGTATGTATGCATGTATGTACCCTTTGTTCGCTATGAAATGTAACAAGCTTGCATTCCATTATTCAACCATGGTGTAGCAAGGATCATAGTCTAACACGTCAAAGTAAGCTTGATACCTTTCAGGGTACATGAAGAAAAAGATGGAATGTATGTACATAAGTACATTTTCCAGGTAAACGCTGATAAATTATCATAGGACCTATATTATTAAAGTAGCTACATAATGGAACAGTTATAAAATACACTAGCAAATTCATAAAATAGAATTAATTAATATGTATGTTTAATAAAATTAACTACAGTTATGGTTAGTATTATTATAATTATAATTATTATTATTATTATTATTATTATTATTATTATTATTATTATTATTATTATTATTATTATTAGTAGTAGTAGTAGTACTATTACTACTACTACTACTACTATTGAAATTCGTTATAAGAATTTTTAGGAAAAATTTTAAATTCAAATTAGTTGTTTAAAATTATTTCTTTACAAACAGATATTTATAAAAAAAAGTGAATGTTTTTTTCCCCCTTCATATTTTACTTAACGCAAGGCTTACTGAAATATGTCTACCCTAGAAGTCCATTTCCACGATTGTGTGCCAACTTCCATTTAAAATATTAATTTCTTAAAATAATAGTAATGTTGATTAAAATTAAAGCTAAGAGCGGTGAAAGCTAGAATTAAAACTATAAAATAAAAAGCATACAAAACCGTTTAATATCATGAAAATACCAAGAAACTAGTTTTATAATAACTTTTTGTAGCTTTATAATATAACGTAGATTGTATATCTTCTTGGTTTTATTTCTTATTCCCTTCTCCTTATTTTGTATAAACTCTAGTCTTTTATGAAGACATGTTGTGGTGATGTTACGTCATTTTAATGTTTGAGGAAAATTAATGTAATTGTAAATTATTGTATAGGAATGTATTAATAAAATTATAAATTTAAAAAGTTAAACATTAGAAATGGAAATAGTTAAGATAGGTCAGAATATGACATGAAATATTAAATAAATACTCACTTAAATTAACAAGCTAATAAATACCTTAATTGTAATAAAGATGATTTATTTAATCCATACAATCGGAAAGTTTGTGAATTTTTTAGGAGTTATATTATGGAAAAATCTTCTTGGGGGATGATCAACAACAAGTAAAAAGTTACCAATATGAATAAATAAAATTAAATAATTGATAAATTAGATAGTGTTGCTAATGTCACATAGAGAGTAATTTAGACCATGAGTAGATATAGTTAGATATATTATTGCTAATTTTGTCAAAATTTTGGTATTGAAATAATATGAGGTAGATGAATTTACGGTGTTAATCTTCTTAACTATTGTTCGAGTAGGTTTAAATGGAGATGGGGAGGATATCAAGAATTGTTGGAATGTGGATTACTAATATATGACACCTCAAAAATTCTCAAACTTTCCAATAGTATCGATTAAAATCAATAATCTTTATTACAAATAAGACCTGAAAATGGTGTAACATAACTGAAACATGTCGTCGTAATAGAAGACTAAAGCTTATCTATAGTAATATTATAAAGAGGAAAGATTTGATTTTTTGTTTTTTTCTTTGTAATGGTTAAACTCAAAAACTACTAGACCGATTTTAAAAATTCTTTCACCAATATAAATCTACATTATCAGCGAGTAACATAGGCTATATTTTATTCTGAAAATTTAATGTATTCCTCATAAAAATGTTGATAGTATATTATATAGTCGTTGGAAAAAAAAAGTTGTCGAAGGGAAAGTGGGGTTGGTGAATGGGGTGGGGGGGGTAGGGGTGAGGAAAGAGGAAAGAGGAATGAGATGAAAATAGGAGGGAGGATAAAAAGAGGTAAGGGGCTATACAGTGATGGTAGGACTGTATTTTAAAAAAAAGTTTTGTTTTTATATTGACATGATGGATGATTTGAAGCTTTGTTTTACAGGATTCCTTACAATATTTTTTTACGGAGAAGGGGACTAGTTTAAAATATAAGTATGAAGAGTGGTTCTTATTATTAACAAGGAAATTTTTGATTTTCTGAAGAAAATGTTTCATTCAAACTATAATAGACTCGATAAGAAAGTTTGTAAGATTGTGTTTTAATGTGGCTGCCTCCGTCATTGAGAAAATCTAAATTTATGTCAGATCACACAACTTATCATACAATAGTCTGGGTTGTTTTCTAGAACTATATTATAGGCTCACACTCCCTTCTTCATGTCAGTAAGAAAGAGGTGAAATAAAACTATGAGACTTATCTTAAGGCAAGAGGAAAGATCTCAGCTAGTTTTTTAAATATCTTAACATTTTCTTTTGTGAGCCTATCAATAAGTTGCTATATTTTATAGAGGAAGGGTAAATAAATCTAGAGCCCTTTTCATCAACCCTAGTCTCAAACTATATGGTTATTTAGGGAAAGGAGCCTTGTTTGAATCTTTCAGCTTTATTTTGTTATGAACCATATTTTGAAATAGCACATTATAGAATTAAATATTGTGTTAAGAGCTGAACATCTGTGCGGCAATTTCTTGCTTACTGAGCTGCCCCCTAGACATTTAAACTGTGTTATTGTTACACAGCAAGTGATACCTAAATAAAATGTATTAAAGGTAAGAAGATACGTATGTTCTGTCACTCAAAATACACAGACAAAAAGTTGTTTATTTAATATAAATGATGAAATAATTTACACAATTTGTTTAATAAATTCATACCAAATACATATACAAAATAAGTGTTTTTTTGGAAAATCAAAAAATAAATAAATTTTTTCCATAAAAATTTAGAGTAAATAATATAAAATAACAGTCGCACAACTTTTAAAGTCCTCCCATGATTAGTTGTAGACTAGATATTACATGTGTGGCGACCACGCATCACAGTGGGACTCGGGCAGCTTCCAGGGCTACCCTCTCAGAGCGCCGCTCTCGAACCAGACCTGCACAAACACGATAGTGAGTCCCAGTCTCTAACCAGACCTGCACAAATACAAGAGTGAGTCCCAGTCTCTAACCAGACCTGCACAAATACAAGAGTGAGTCCCAGTATCTAACCAAACCTGCACAAACACAAGAGTGGGTTCCAGTCTCGAAACAGACCTGCACAAACACGGTAGTGAGTCCCAGTCTCTAACCAGACCTGCGCAAACACGATAGTGAGTCCCAGTCTCTAACCAGACCTGCAAAAATACAAGAGTGAGTCCCAGTATCTAACCAAACCTGCACAAACACAAGAGTGAGTCCCAGTCTCTAACCAGACCTGCACAAACACGATAGTGAGTCCCAGTCTCTAACCAGACCTGCACAAACACGATAGTGAGTCCCAGTCTCTAACCAGACCTGCACAAACACGATAGTGAGTCCCAGTCTCTAACCAGACCTGCACAAACACGATAGTGAGTCCCAGTCTCTAACCAGACCTGCACAAATACAAGAGTTAGTCCCAGTCTCTAACCAAACCTGCACAAACACAAGAGTGAGTCCCAGTCTCTAACCAGACCTGCACAAATGCAAAAGTGAATCCTAGTCTCTAACCATACCTGCACAAACACAAGAGTGATTCCCAGTCTCTAACCAGAACTGCACAAACACGATAGTGAGTTCCAGTCTCTAACAAGACCTGCACAAACACAAGAGTGAGTCCCAGTCTCAAATCAGACCTGCACAAACACAAGAGTGAGTCCTAGTCTCTAACCAGACCTGCACAAACACGATAGTGAGTCCCAGTCTCTAACCAGACCTGCACAAACACGATAGTGAGTCCCAGTCTCTAACCAGACCTGCACAAACACAAGAGTGAGTCCCAGTCTCAAATCAGACCTGCACAAACACAAGAGTGAGTCCCAGTCTCAAATCAGACCTGCGCAAAAACAGGGTGTCTACTCAGTTAGAGGAACAAAAATTCATGACTTTTTGGTAACCTTTTTTGACCACAAAATACCTTCGGGGGCGTATAGCTCAAAGGGGCAGTAAGACGCGGTGCAAAAAAATTCCTTCGGTAAACGGTCGAACATTAGATTGTACATCGGGCCTAGATATTATAATAACAAACACAAGTAAAAACTATTACTATAATCATACCAACAAGAAAACTTACTTGTATAAAATAATAAGAAGGGAATCAAAAATAATAACCAATAAGATATTACTTTATCATTTATTACTCCTTACCAAATAAATATGAACATTAAAAAGTAGATTGTATTGTTAAACGTTATTTTATAAACAATTTAAAAATGTACTGATGTGTTGCCAAACTTAAAATTAGTCTATGATTGATGTTTTAATGCAAACAAATGCGGCAATAATATACCATCTCACGGTTATATAATCGGGATATTAGCTACAAAAACTTGTTCTAACCAAAAAATGTATTGACATGCGGCTATCTGCATCCTTCAACTAACAGCGAACCAGCTCCGTGGTGCAGTGGTCTTTGCACCTGGCTATGACCCTAGGGGTCACGGGTTCAATTCCCAGGTGGTACCTTGATTAATCCTAAGTGGAACTATCCCAACGGCCACCAGAGTTTGGTTAGCTACTCACACCAGCTCCACAACTTCATAATCACTATCATTGCGGGAATGACGTGTAGACAACCTCTGATGCCTCTGAGCCACCAGAGCGACTAATAGTCTACACATAAGACGGCCTAACCTAGCTTTCATATCCCTCCCGGTTATATATGTTATACGATTAAAAAATTAAACAACGGAATTATTTTTCAATTGTATTAATTTTTTAAAATATGGTAGATATATTTCACTAGTCCCAATTCCATTATTTTTTAAGTATAATTCATGAAACCGTGCCATTATGCCTGTTTTGAACTATAATACTTATGAGATAGCTATACCATGATTTTGGTAAGAAGCCCTACCAAAATTATACTATACAGTAGGATTGTGGTACAAAATGAGGCATTCTACCATATAGTAAATAATAATTTGGACGAGACTTGAACCCTAACCTCCCCCCAATATTATTAATACTAGTATTATTACTATAATCATCAGCATCACCATCTCAATACTAAAGTAAATACATTATGTGCTGAGCATTTATATTTTAATTTGTTCAAGGGAAGCTCTTGGCCACTCGCACTTCTCCTGCTTTCACACTACCCAGCCGGGATTCAAACCAGTCTCCTAACAAGCGCTCGGCCAGTGTCTGAAGTTCAACGGCCTCCCCAATCCCTAGAGCTGCCGCTGTCCCTGGGACAGTAGGCCAGACGGGGGTGATGTACTAATAGACCCCTACTCCCAGCGCCGTTGTAGTGTTTGGGCGGCCAGAAACGTCGCGGCAAAACGTATCGATTTCTCTCTTACCCTCCCTTCCTTTTACACTCCCCTTCCCACCCCCACCCCCAATGAAGACCGGCTGAATATTTGATAACCTAGATACCGTCCCGGACCCCGTCATGCCATTGCAAGGGATCCGAGGATTTTACTCGGATAGGCCATTTTAGGATTTGATCGGGGTATTTCCTAACACACAGAACAGTAACTACAAACTAAATCAAATACATGTAATACCCCACTCAAATATCGTATTCTGAAAATTGAAAAATGACACCTGAACACGGGAATCGAACCCAGAACCTTCGGCTTAGTACGCCAATGATCTAACCACTGAGCTATCCAGGAATTGTCCCGTACTCAGGGTCATTATTCCCTCATATTTTAAGGCAGAGTCTGTGATGGACGTGTGGAAATCATCGGCTACAAATGTGTGATTTATTAAGATCACGAGCTATCAGATAACGCAGCCCCCTTCGACTCGGTAGTTGGCTCATTGCTGCCATTTGTACAATTATTATTATTGTAAGGGATAGCATATTTAAGAATCAAATAGCTTTATGCTTTTTAGTGAGGAATTCTCCATCTAGATATAATTTTTTAATTTTCAGAAAATGATATCTAAATGGAGAATTCCTCACTAAAAAGCATAAAGCTATTTGAGTCTCACACTCAAATAGTCTTAGGTGTCACCCCAGCGATTGATATCTATCACGCGATAAAAAACTGTTATCATCCGGTTCTAATAAAAAGAGTTAGTCAAAGAATATTTTTAATGTTTATCAACCGTATGACTTAACTCAGTAGAGCGTGCATCTAGGGATTATTTCAAACAGGATTGTAAATTTATCAGTGCTAGAGTAAATGTTTTCCCTTTCCGTGAATATTAAATTAATTATATGTGGTCAGTGTGTTGTGTTTGTGATATCATTACGTTAAGATAACAGCTTGTACAAGCTTTATTTTATGTTTTTAGCCATGTATTATTGACCCCCTGGGCTAATCTTATATTAAAACTAATTGTTTATAACTAGGGAAGGTATAATTTATAGGAAATGCACTCATGTTTGCGTGGAGAGTGCTAGACAAATTATTTAGGAAGAAAATTCCTCGGTACAGTCGTTAAGCCATTTGGCCTGGCAGCGATTGAAACGTTCTCACCGACCGAAACAGCAGACTTAAACATTCTTTTTAGCTTGAAAAATATAGCATTGATATTACTAGACATGTGTTGCTCTGTCAACAATCCCTCGCTTATATTAGCACTTGGTAGGCTGAAAGGAACATGGTCATAACTTAGCTGACCAACTAATATCATTAAAGTACTGTTCTAATTAAAATATTATCTATATATTATTGATGTGAAATTTAACGTCCAGCCTTTATCGAAAATCAAATTACTTTGTCACACGTTTATTATCTCTTGCAGGCTTACTTTCCACCCAATAGGAAATTAATTCTATTTATCGAAAGGTTTGTCTTTTTATCTTTATAATTTTTTAAAATACAATAAAAAGTTAGTGTCAAAAATATATTAGAAAGTAGTTCATTTTAATTTAATATAATAAATTGGTGTAAAATTCGACCTGCAACTGAACAGACATGTATCGACATTTAATCTAGGATGTAGATGAAGCCCAATAAAGAGCACTCCTCATTTCCCAAATTGGTGTACAATGTCAGGAAACAAGGAAGCATGAATGGGAATTTGGTAAAATTTAATAGAAAATTTATATTAACATGAACTAAGTGTTAGCAAATCTAAAGAATGTGTTCAGGGAGTTTCTCAGAACACGGCTAGGGAAATAATTAAAGATAATATCGTTATTAGGAATGTCACCGATCGACCCGGTAGGAAGTAGAAACCAGAACTCCTTGGTCAGTGTCAGGCCATAATACAATGTTTGATTCGTACTTCACATCTTACTACCCAGCCGAACTACCTACACTATCTGGCCATGTGTATATCCATAATCTTAAACCAATTAAGTTGGGATCAGTGAAACATAATTTTTAGGGAGGGTTGACAAATATTTAAAACCCCACTTCAATACATTCAGCTGGGATTCGAACCTCAACCCCCTCCCCTCCCTATCTGAAATCTCAGACAAGAAGATCATGCACAAGATTACTAAGATTACTAAATAAGAGCTTTCATACAAGGATATTCCAGAAGAGAGACCGGGAAAAAACTCACGCGGATAATAAAAAACAAGGTATCCGGTTGAATGTTGTGAGGTAGCATGTACGGTCCCCTAACCTGCTCTCTCCTCTTGTTCTAAGATATGTCACCGTATTTCAGCAAACATCAACGATTCCCCTACTCTTTTGTCTAATTTAGTCTCCCGCAGCTACGTGGGGGTAGAGGGGTGTTTCCATATCAAATTCCCGCCGATTGGAGATAGATTTCCGATTGTAATCGGTGGAGACTTGCGTAGAATGGAGCGCCGGTCCGTGATATACGGGCGCTAATCGAACTCAAATATTGACTCTTAGCAGCCAGGAGACGAGGAGAGCAGAAGATGAGGCGTACAGATGGAGACGAAATTAGAGGAAGAAACAGAATGAGCCAGAAAACATAAAGTAGGGATGGAAGATGAAACAGAACTGCTTTGGTTCTGAGAGGATGGAATAGATGTGTAAAGACGAAAGAGAGTGAACCACGATATCAAAAGGAGAGTATAAAGAGATACAACTAATGAGGGCAAACGATTTACAAAAATAGATAAAATGATGTAAATAGAATAGTGGTCAAAACGGAACCGAAAATAACAACGATAGTGTGCTAGCTAAGAACAAAAGGAAAGAGAAAACAAAAGACAGAAAGAAGGAAATATATACAATTGGTTTTAACCGGCTTGTGAAAACCATCTTCAGAGCGACGTGCTTGAATAAAAACCCAAACCTACTCATCGCAGGGGATTTTGTGCAGTGTATATTTAAAGCAGGTTCAATATAATGTTAGTAATAATAATAAAAATAAGTATAAGCATAATATACACAATTATTGACATAAACCAAACCTCAAATGTATTGCCATTAAGTGAGTTAATTTGATAAGTTTTAATTAAAATGAAAAAGGTCTATAGGATTTAAGAGGGTAAGATCTGGCAGCTACGCGCTCCATAAAACCTGTTCTGCATTATTTAAGAGTGGAACAAGGCGAATAACCCGAACGGGTAGTAAGACGCGGTGCTAAACAAAGAGAGTATAACAGTCTGTAGCACTGGTATTCAACCTTTGTTATTCGCGTACCCTCAAATATAATCTATCTTTCTACTTTGTACACCAAAGTTTGTTGGTGTATATTACAAGCTATCTATTTTAAATAATCGACGTCTGTAATCGCCCTGCCCTAAATTGTGTTGTTTGTTAAAAGTGTTGAAAGTTGCAAGTGATATATAGTCTAGTAAGCTTGTTCTGATTAGTTAGTAACAACTCAAACAGTGAGTCAGCACTGTTATTGGCAACCAGGCCAATTTCTAGTATATATGGTTCTGTTTTAGGTCTATCTGGGCTGACAAAATAATATCTGTTCAGAGGGATCACTCTGCCCATTTTTGGGGCTTCGTGGGATAGAAAACCGGGTCGTATGGTACTTGTGATGGAGGGAAACCATCGTATCCAAGGTACCGGGTTCGTATCCGTGTAAGACCGCTGAGTCTGTCAAATCAGACCATCGGTTAAGAATTTCTTTTTACCAAACCAGTTCTGTAGCGGGCTCCTAAGTAAAGTTTTTTTGTAAATTTCTTATAACATCACATTTTCTAATAGTTAGTAGTGCTATAATAAACCCTAAAAACCAAAACCGTCTATAAATTACGAACCCACAGCCATATATTTTACCACCGTCTTTATCCTTCCCCGAAAGCCATTCTGATACGTTAGGCCTACAGGGAAGAGGGTAGCGACAATGTCCAAAATAAATAAAATAAATTGCATCCAAAATAATGTATTAAATAATAAATGTTAAATGAGAAATGTGTATATGTTTATGTATGTATATATTATAAATTTTGCGTACCCCCTAAAATGTCCCCTCGCACCCCACGTTGAGGGTCACTAGTTTATAGAGCCCAGTAACGGCATCTCGACCACAGAAATGGAAATACACTTACCCACAACACAAAGAATTGTAGTCACTTGCACTGGTCGCATTCTAACTCTGCCTGTGCGAACCTTCGAAATTTAGAATACATATCCGAATCCCAGCAGGATTCAGATTAGATTCGAAAATTTGAATACTAATATTGTAAGATTCAGGTTAGGATGAGGTGGTAAAAAAATTGTCATTTTTATAATTTAAATAATGTATAATATATAAAATGAATGATATCCCAAAATTTGCTACACCTGTTAAAAGATACTTTCAGAATAGATATAATAATAAAAACAAGCCTTTCAGCACCGTAATTTTTGATGAGGTAGCTTTGTCAATTTTAGGACGACCTTAATATTTTGAAAAATCTCTACTATTTAAAAAAATAGTTTTGCATATTTTTAAGGATAATACATTTTTTTAAATCTACAAGGCTTGCACATTATAAATAGTTTAAGAGCTCTGATAACGTAAACAAAAGATATTTTAAAATCTGTAAAGTTGTGGTCGTGGCGCTATTTTCTAAACTTTGCTGTCTCGCGAAACTTCTTACCTAACAATTTTTTTATACAATTTTTGAAAATAATATTTTACTGAAAGTGCTGTAAAATACGGCTTTTATTCTACAGTCCAATCTATCATTACACATTAGCGTAAGTGCGTATAACCCGAATGGGTAGTAAGACGCGGTGCTAATAATAATAATAATAATAATAATAATATAAAATTGATAACTATGAGACTTATTAAATATTGAGTTTACCCATTTTGGCCCTTAAGATTGTTAATATTGCAAACAATGTAAAAATATATAGTTGGAAAAAGCTTTAAGGTGATTGGCCCTTTTAATTTGGCGTGAAAATGCAGAGCAATGGGAACAAACCGTTATCTTCAAGAATTTTTATTAATTTGCAGTTTTCTTTTCGGAAACGGTTTGTTCAAGACTAGAAGCATGTTGATTAAGTTATACTTTTTATATACAAACCCCCTCTATAATTTAACAGTGATCAAATATTAATAAAATTGACATTTTTAAACAGTAAACTGCTGGCTTCATAATACAAAAATAATAAAATGAAACAATTAATAAACATCAATACATTATCTTAAAAGGGGTGTTGAAAATATTAACATAAACATTTCACTGGTTCTCTAGAAAACTGATATTTCCAAACGTATGATTTTTCCGCAAGAACTGTCCGGTAGCCAGCACCATCTACTGTTTCTATGATCCATCTGTTATTGTTGGCGCGGAAGGATACTTTGGTCGGTTGTGAGGCCACGCCACGCCCTTCACCCTCCCGACCACCATCCCACAAAATAGGGTTTAGACTTGCACTCGACAGGGCCAAGGGCCTTAAGTTATACCAATTATGTATTAACTTTTCCCGAATAATTTAAGCACGGAATTAATGAAAAAAAGTGTCTTAGTTGAGCCAGACAATAATTAAATATAAGTTCATATTTAACATTTAAAATGTACTTTCGAGTGAATTGTTCTTCTTTTGTTTTAGTACCACGTCTTATTACCCGTTTGGGCCATACACTTATGTACTTATGTACTTATTTACTGGAAATGTACTTGTGTTTGATAGTGGAAAACCATTTTGGAAAACCACCTTCAGTACACCCGACTGAGATTCGAACCTCGATCTCTCCGTCATCGGCAGACTAGTTTATTGTGAAAGTAGTGCTTTAGACCATTCGGCCACCGATGTGGCTTGAGTTAATGTTAATATAACAAAATTTGAACAGTATTTATATAATTCATCCACTCAGTTTTATTGTTATATTGGTGACCTGGTGGTCTAGGGGTAAGGTGTCAGTCTTCTGTGCTGGCGGCCGGGATTCAATCCTCGGTCCCGGCAAAGATTTATCTGATTACCAAATCCTTCCTTCACCTCTGACAAGACATCTTGTGAATGTGAAAAATGCCAGGCCTCCACCGTGGTTCGGATTCCACGTTAAACTGTAGGTCCTCCATTTCATCTCACAATCACCCTACCATTACACATTAGCGTAAGTGCGTATAACCCGAACGGGTAGTAAGACG
>CABFVZ010001301.1:0-10899 GCA_902151445.1 Timema monikensis
AAAGGAGGACATACTTCGTACTAATATAGAGATTTATCAGTCTACTTAAGGTGTGTAATGATTAAAAGCTAAGGTTTTAGAAAAAATACTTTTTTTCCCTTTGTCCCAATTAATTCGAACACTATAGTATCAGTAATGCCAACATTGTCTGAAAGTAGCTTTTGTCAACATATTTGGAAATAATTATTATTTGCTAATTATTATTATTATTATCACTAAAAATATTATCAATCACTTTTAACTATACTTCAAGGATTACAGTATAATTTTATTTCCCTTAGTCAAATTTAATAAAAAATATTCTAGTAAATTCATTAAAGTTTTTATTTTAACTATTGTGGCCATTACAGGTTAAATAGAGCGTGAAATTTTTACATTTAATGATATTATATTCAGTTATTGATATTTTAAACTAACCTCGCATATATTTAACATAAATAATGGTTTGTGATAATAAAGAGGAAAATACATACAAAATGTTTTATGAAATAATGTAAATTTTGTAAACACGAGTATTAATACAACTCGCCGTCCAACCTGAAACAAGTTCCTCTACGTCACCAACCGGAAGCATAGCTTCTATCCAGTGGCAATATTTGTTTTCAGCATATAATACATTTTTAACGTTCTCTTGGTTTAATAATTAATTTGAATTGAACAGCAAAAGAAAAATTCAAAACTAAACAACCAACCAAACCATTATTCTTATAACCAAAATCTAACAGTTTTAAATATATATTTTAACAGTGTATTATCGTATAAAATTCAGTTAATAAAACCACGTGCGTTAGTCAACAACTAAAAGTGATCAAAATATTCCACAGTTGAGTACAACTATTTTATTTGGGCGTATCTATGCTACTGTTTGTAATTATACTACACATTTGAATAATAACAGTGTCTTTTTTTGAATATTATTTCGGCTACTTAGTAATCTCTATTTTCTTTTGTGAATATTATTTAGGTGTGTGAGCGTATTATACTTAAAAATAAACTTTCTTTTAGTGATCTTAGAATAATTGTTTATCTAATATAACATTAAAGCGTGTGATTAAAAAAATAGCGAATGTTTATCAGTGATCGATATACATTATTCGAAAATTTAAGTGTACCAAGACTATTAAATAAATCTTTTAACACCAATATAGTGTTGTTTTGCCCTTTAGGCTAGACTTCAAGTTTTAGGATTTTTATAGTATTCCAAACAAATCTATTAAGTGTTATAAAAAATACTTGCGAGTCTTTCTCCAGTGTTGATTAAATAAGATTCAAGTTATAAGTTATTTTATTTTTATTAAAGACTTTGTTATAACTGTTTAAGAAGAGTGAATCTAAAATAGATTGTTTTATTAATTAGGAGAGGCTCCTGCACCACACAGTGACGTTGGTAAGTTTGTTAGTTTATTAATTATCTTTTACAAATTCATAAATATAACAGTAATCTATCAAAGACTTTCGTACAACATAGTTCTCAAGTTTTCTTCATGGTTCTTTAATTTCATCTTACGGTGTCCATGATTATGGTATTTTTATACCAAAACTTGTAGGAAGAATATATATCAGCATCATTCTAATGGCTGATTATCACAAGGAGTAATGGGACTGAACCAATATTAGCCTTGGATTTTAGACATAACCTTAAAATCAAAATTATTATATTCTTCAAAAACGTTGTAACAAGAATATTTTCATTACTTTATTAAACTTAATTGGAAAATTCTAACCCACTAATTCATTTTATTACCTAATTTACATAACTGTTAATCTTTAAACTTTGTTTTTGTCCTTAATTTAATTGTATCCAAGTTTTTAAATACATTTTAATATGATATATGTGTATTTTAGACTTGTCGTAAACCCATGTTTTAAGTCAGTTGATGATGTTATAACACTTTATTGAAAAATTTTAAATGAAATTTTGTATCTCATTAAAAGCAAAATATAATCAATCTTTTGGATATTAAGTCACTTAATTCATATACCAATTTTAAAACTATTTAATTTATTCTATTGAAAATCTATTTATTTTGTTATAGCTATTCCTGAGTTTTCTATCTAAGTCCTAACTTTATTACCACTCCTTACTTTAAACTACTTTAGAATGTTTTATAATATGTTATGAAAAGGTTTATGATAGTGCTTTTATTTCCTATGTGTAATACCTCACATTCAGATTTTTTCACATTTATAATGTTAATAATACTATTAACAAAAAAAAAAATTTTAAGATCAAAAAAATATTATCATAATTATTTATTTATGATAATAAAAACTAACATGGGATTAAATGCTAAATTAAAAAAAATTATATTCTAGAAAAAATAATAAATAATATTAGGCCATCAACATATCAAGGTCAACAATAAACAAAACAGTCATAAAGGTATCTTGTATGGACAAAAAATTGACTGTCATAAGTGACAGCTGCTAAAAACATGTTTTTGCAGATCATATGGTTCCGCGTAGGGCTACATAATTTGGTCTAGTTACTTTTCAAAGCTGTCAGAAGTCAGCTGTGAACTGTCAGTCAGCACCAAAGAAACCATGGGGCTACTGAAGTTTGTTTTCTATATAAATCTGTGTATGTTATATGCTTTTATAGTGAGTGACGTCACAAGCTCAGACAATCAGGCGTCTTTATCCATCTGGCACTACCTTTTATTCTTTTTGCATTGGTAAACCCTACCTGCGGGATTTTAACCTCCAAACTTACAACTTATGGCTACCAAATGGAACGCGAGTCTAACGTCTTGAATCACACGGCCACTATTGCCACTGATTTCCCACTTTCCCCATACCTAATGACAGGTACATTTCCTCCAAAAACCTATCTTACTCATCCATATCCATCAGGTATTAAGGTATTAAGATATGGGACACAGATCTTATTGATAATATAACGTGGTGCGCGGATGGTTCTGGTGATAATAGAACATAAGCCACCAATAGTTCTGGCCGATATTAGAACGCAAGGCACCGATAGTTCTATCATATAATAAAACACAGGATATGGATAGTTCTGATGGATAATATAACGTAGAATATGGATAGTTCTGATGGGAAATTTAACGTAGGACACGGATAGTTCTGACGGATAATTGAACGTAGGATATGGATAGTTCTGATTAATGGTATAACGTAGGATATGGACAGATTTGATGGATAATTGAACATATGCTATGGGTAGCTCTGATGGATAATTGAACGTAGGATATGGATAATTCTGATGAATAGTATAACGTAGGACACGGATAGCTCTGATGGATAGCATATGGATAATTGAACATATGCTATGGGTAGCTCTGATGGATAATGGAACATATGCTATGGATATTTCAAATGGATAATGGAAAGTGGGAGCTGGATAAGATGGTTGTGGAGAAGAACGTAAGGTTTTATAGGAAAAAATAAGAAGTTATCGAATAAAAAAAATATATCTGCAAAAAGATAAACATAAATACAAACAAACGTGAATAAAAAGACAACAAGAAAACAATGGGACCGAAAACTGGTATACAATAATATATCCAATTGAGAAACAAACTTACGAGAAAGGTTAAGAGAGAGAGAGGAAACTGGTTTTTGTATTCCATTTCAAAACCATATTGTCAGCCATACAGCTTTCATGTGCAATATTAAATAATAAAATTGAAGGTACCAAATTAATTTTTTTCCGTTACCTTTTTACACTTTGATTCGAAACTATTCAAATAACGATGCATTCATTTCACTACGAATACATGTAGATTCAATTCTACAGTTTGTTTTTTTACCTACATATACAAAATAAGTTGTACGACTCAATCGGAGAAACATTCTTGTTTAATGTTTTGAAATTTTTAAAATCAAATAAAAATAAAAACCATGTCATTTGTATACCACACTTAAATCAAATATTTGTAAAAATACTAATATTTTATTTTTTATCATGAAAAACTACTCAAAGTTATTCAGAATGTATTCAACCTTAAAGGCCATTTCCAAAATATTTGAAATTTTCTAAATTTCGGCATACCATTAAATTAATTTATTTAAACAAATTAACCAAAAATATGTATTAGCATGTAGAATAGCCTCTAAATACAAATTAATATGAACACAATCGCTAAATTTATTTAAAATAAAAATTCAAACTTTTTCCAAAATTAATGCATCAATAGACTACTACAATAAAATGCTTTTTTTTTAAAAAGAAAAGCAAACATAATATATGATTATTTATAATGTTAAAAACTTTACATATACCTATTTAGACCCAAATCGCCAAAGTAGTTTATTAAATTACTCAAATTTTGAGAAAATCAACTAACAGTAATCCAACCCGCTTCGGTAGTCGCGTAGTCTAACGTGCTACTCTAATAGTAGACCAAAATGTCGAAGACGGAGAGATTGGGGTTCGATCTCGTTTGGGTGGTTTTTAATAAATAGTTTTCCACTCTCCTTCCCCGCAAATGCGGGTGCATTTCCTCTAAATTAATCATTACTCTTCCCTAAACTTTTAGTGTAATTAATACATAAGCATGTATGATAAATCCAGTAATAGACCGGAATTTGAAATCCAATCTCCACGTTTTTAGCACGTCAGTGTAACAAGAGAGTGACGCCTTAGACCATTCGGCCACTAAAGCGGGTAGTTGCACAATACGGTGCTACATGGTTTAAATTTATCTTGAAAACATATCGAGGATAATATAGATGCTTGTACACAACAAATTAGTTGGGAAACCTGAAGAAGCAATAGCCCTTGATAAACCAAGACGTTGATGAGATGATAATGTGTAAATGGGTTCGAAAGAGGTTGGTTGGCGGTTGAGGAATCGGATTTAGTTGTTTCATGATAGGGTTGAATGGTGAGATGACGTTTTGCTGAAGGGCATGCATGATCTTTAGAGCTCCTTAAGGATATAAAGTTAACTAAAACACTGGTATGGGATTATGTGTTTATTATTATTATTAGCACCACGTCTTGATGCCCATCCAGAATGTACGCTTAATTACTAATTACGCTAATGGATTAAGAATTGGCAAGGTTGAATTTAGAGGAAGTGAACCCGAATTTGCGTGGAGGGATGGTCAAAAATTAGTGAAGAATCTATTATGTGTGTTAATATAACAATTTGTTATGTCCATGTAAATTAAAAAAACTATTAAAAACCCCCCTATTTAGGATTTATTGGTATTTGCCTGGAGGGGTGGATTATGGTTTGTTTTAGTGTTTATTTACATTAAATTACCATAGTAATTAATTCCAATAATTGATCAGATAGCTGAAATAAACTGAATCTGTTGAATACAATTACAAATGTTTGAAGGGGTGTGTGAAGTCAAAACGAATATACTAAAATGAACCGATGCCAAATTAAAGTTAAAATATTTTATAAAAATTGTTTTATGTTTAAAAATATATTATTTTATATCTATTCATATAACTTTGAATATTACAGAGTATAGTAAAGTATTTCAATACAAAAATGTACGTATTTTAAAATTAATATATTACATTACTATTATAACATGTTATTTAATTCTCAACAAATTTTTATTAAGGACGTAGCTTACCTATGACATCATGGAAGGTGACGATAGGATTTTAAATTTTAATGCAAATTTTAAAGATATTACGTTGAAACAAAATCCATAAATTATTAAATAATTCTTAAAATAATCCTACAGTGTCAGAAAATATTTTTTTTTATCTTAAAATAATTGTTTTATAAACGAATTTTTTGTATAAATCATTTAAAGCTCAGGCTATTTGGCTTAGTCACAAAAATTGTTTGTAGGAATCTTCCTGCAAGGATATAAATAATAAAATATAGCTGCAACTGGCTCTTCTATAGTTAACCAATATGGAAAAAGGGATCGAAATTACTTACATAAAACAAGTTTATATGGACCAATCAGATAATTTAAAAAAAAATTCAAACAATGTATCTTGCACTTCAATACTACAAAATTGCCAGGTAAACCTAAAAACAATCAATTTAGCACCAAAAGTATCAATTTTTGTGTGTAAAACTCTTTTATATAAGAGGAAGGGCTCGGAATTACCTACTCAAAAGTGATTTTAAATGTAATGATCGGATAAAAAATATAGCTGTCACTGGCCATTCTAAGAGTCAACTTATATGGTAAATAGAAGGGCTTGGACCTAATTACATGAGAAAGCACATATGAACCAATAAGATAAAAAATAAACTTTAAATGGTGTCTCTTGCACTTCAATACAAAAATATGTCCAGAAAAACCTAAAAAAAAACAATCAAAATTACTCAAAAAATATTGATGTTTCATACAAAATTCCCTGAGCTCAAGGGAGGAGCTCAGAAATACCGCATGACTCGATCACATGAAAAATATGTGTTCCTTGTTCTTAATAATAATAATAATAATAATATTTAGCACCGCGTCTTACTACCCGTTCGGGTTATACGCTTTAAGTACTAACTACGCTATTGGATTAGGAATTGGGAAGGTTGAATTAGAGGAAGTGAACCCGCATTTGCGTGGAGGAGAGTGGAAAACCATTTAGGAAAAACCACCCCCAGCTCACCCGACCGAGATTCGAACCTCGATCTCCCCGTCCTCAGCAGTCGAGCTCGACACGACAAGCGCGATAGCCAACTACGCCACCGAGGCGGGTAAATCCTTGTTCTTCTATGGCCCACATATATAATGCATATTTATATATATGAATTTAAACATAATATTTTATTTATATGTATGCTTTAAAACCCGAGCGAAGAGTATATTTGAAATTCATGCATCACTGGCAATATTGGTTGGTTAGAAGTGCCAGATACACTTATAATAGTTTAAATGAGATTTATTTTATCCCTAAAGATATTAAAACTATTAAGAATAATAATAAAAAAACATTATAGCTACTTTACAGGAAAGTAGAAAATTTAATTAAACCTACATTAAAAATAGTTTAAAAAAAACTCTGAATTTGTTGAACTAGCTATTCATTCGTTAGTGACAAGT
Organism: Timema monikensis; assembly: GCA_902151445.1. NCBI lineage: Eukaryota > Metazoa > Arthropoda > Insecta > Phasmatodea > Timematidae > Timema > Timema monikensis. The sequence goes on from CABFVZ010001301.1 coordinate 6,988, forward strand.
TTTAGAATAACGATCTATAAACCTAATTTATTTATTAGTTATAAAAGAGAGAATACAATTTCAATGTTTGTTCTTTAACTCAATAAATGAAACATACAAAAAACCTTTTTTGTGGGTTACATTAGTTTAAGTTTTTTAAGAGAGAAAACTTGGTGGTTTTAAAATGGGTGGTGTCAGCTATTCTTTTTTTAAAGCTTAAACCCATTAAAAAGTATATATATATGCTGGTATTAATGGGAGATAGGAGAGGCCCAATTTATAAGAATAGAAGGATTGGACTAATTATATAACAAAACTAATAAAACATAATTAAGCAGTAATTATTCTCTCTTGAATAATAGTTAATTTTCCTAAAAAAATGTATTTTTACTCGAAGGGTGTATCCTGTAATATACATACTTAAAAAATGTAAGTCATTTGAGGTAATTCATCAAAATATCTAGAAAATTAATTATTTTAGATAAAAATGTTTCTTACAAAAGATAATGGTTTTTGAGGGGGGAAAAAACTGGCTATATTATTATTATGCTTTGTTGGACGTCTTGGAGGTTATTTCATGGTAAATCTTGTTTTGTAAATGAAAACCAACAATATTTTTTGATGCATTTTATTCTAAACAAACCAAGCGACTTTTTCGTGAAACTTTTTTATCTCGCATACATTTTTGAAGATATTTCAACTAATATTTTTTATCTTTTTATTATTATTATTATCATCATTATTATCATCATTATTATCATTATTATCATTATTATCATTATTATCATTATTATCATTATTATTATTAGCACCGCGTCTTACTACCCGTTCGGGTTATACGCACTTACGCTAATGTGTAATGGTAGGGTGATTGATGAGATGAAATGAAGGACCTACAGTTTAACGTGGAATCCGAACCACGGTGGAGGCCTGGTATAATCTTTTTAATTCAGAAAATTTCCAATATATTATGTTATTCTTAATTAGGTTAAATTCAACATTGTTTATAAAATTATTTTATAAATAATATAAATGATGTCCATCAACGTCGATATATTTTTAATGCAATAAATCGTTCTTGAATATAAAGTGTTATAGAAAATTAAAGTTAAAATATATTGAGAAGTAAAATGTTATGAAAAAAAGTTTTAGGAAAGATGTGTGTTTTGAAGAGAATAAAATTTTTCTAAAATAATTATATGTTTTTATTAAAAAACCAAACAAGTTTGACCTTGAAATAACCTTGAAGACATACACCAAATAAAAAATGGCTGAGTGTTGTTCTCTTTATTCCTTAAAAATAAAATGATTCTGTATAGAGCTATATATATATATATATATATATATGTATATATACATGTAAATTTCAAGGTTAACTTTATTTGGTTTTTTAATTAAAAACCTATAATTATTTTAGTAAAATTTTAATCTCCTCAAAAAAATCTTTTTTTATTGAACTTTTTTTTATGACATTTGACTTTTAAATATATTTTAACTTGTATTTTCTATAACACTTTTTATTCAAGAACGTTTTATTACATTAAAAATCTCTCTCTCTCTCTCTCTCTATATATATATATATATATATATATATATATATATATATATATAAAAATATATATGAAAGGAATTAAAGTAAAATAAGAGCCAGTTCAGGACAGGATAGAGAAGGCACAACTAAGGTGGTATGGCCATGTGAGAAGAATGGAGAGAGAAAGGATTCCCAGGAGGATGTTGGATATGGTGGTTGGAGGCAGAGGAAGACCAAGGGACAGATGGTCGAAGAGAGTGTAGAGGAAAGAGGAGAGGGCTGGGCCATAGCAGAGGAAGAGACGAAAGGAGGCGGTGAAGAGGCTTTAAGTTCCAAACAGACCCAGTCATTGGCTGGAAGATTTTCATGTTGAGGATATATATATATATATATATACCAGGTGTTCATTTGAAAATGTCCACCAAAATATTTCGAAAACAAAGAATTGCAGAAAATATTTTAAACAAAAGTTGTTTGGCTCTTGGGCAGTGGTTCTTAAAATATTTTTTGAGTCATGAGCCTCAATGAGAATCTGACAAATGCCATGGACCCCCTTCCTATAAAAATGGACATAAATATACACTCAGAAAATTTTTCTTACGTTTTATCTCTTTTATACAAAAGTGTCTACACATGTAAACCCAATATTCACCGTTTTTAATGGTCAAAATTTACAAACTAGGACTTTAATAGCAATGCGATGACTTGAAGATATGCAAACGTTAATATAATTTCAATTTTTTTCAACCCGAAGTTGTATAAAAATATTTAACCAAAAATCAAATTTTCCAAAAATTTAAATTACAATATCTTTTTTTGCTAGAAGCCGAAAGGGGTTTTACGTAATTATAGCGCAATTTGATAGTTTATCTTACTGCAGTGTAAATTAATAACATTCAACTTTTTAATGAAAAAATTAATGGCAACTTCATGAACAACAGTGAAATAAATTCAAAGTGTCTAACTTCAAAGTGAGCTTTAGACACTGTTCAAAAGTAAAAAGTTAATGAAAAAGGTGACGTTTTGTTTGAATAAAAAGTTAAAATTGTGGAGTAGTCTTCAACAGTGTAGCGTGCATGTCATCTTTACATTCAATACATGTATTTTGTTTTTGTTTTGATGGCACCAAGGGATGAATACCCTGCTGGTTGAAGAAACGGGAAACTTTGTAATTGAATCCAAGCTTTGCTATACAATTTGTAGTTTGTCTTTGGTTCACGGACCACAGTTTAAGAACCCCTGTTCTAGAGGGAAGTGAGATGGTAAGTCTGGTATGATCTCTAGTGGCATTGCGAAGGTGACGTTACGTTTACTTTGATTTTTTTTAAAATGAGACACCCTATTTTTTTATTACATATTCTTGTAGATCACGTTGTGCTATTTTCAAATTGGTGGCTTAAAGCTTTTTAAAATTAAAGCTATCACGAGAAATGAGCCTCATAATTTTCTGAATACCGGTACCGGGCACGATTTTAGAATTTGGCCTATACCCAAATACAATCCGAAAGAATTGTAAAACCTACATTTTTGAATTTGAGTTATTGATCAATTAAACTCCAAAAGGTCAAAACGTTCATTATTACAATATCGAATATTTATGAAAAAGTAAATTGAGACTAAAATAAAAAGTTTATTCATTTTTACACGTTTAATATTGATCATCATTTTTTTTGCACCGTATCTTACTACCCGTTCGATCTGTACGTCTATGTACTGATTATTCAAATGTGTTAAGGATGAAGAAGGTAAAACTTATAGGAAGTGCACCCTCATTTGTGTGGAGGTAAAGTGGGAAAACATTTGGGAAAAACCAAAAACCCACCTTAATAGATCCAGTCGGGATCGAACCTAGATCTCCCAGTCTTCGGCAGTCTAGTCTATTGCGAGAGTAGTGCCTTAGACCATGCGGTCACCGAAGCGGGTTTCTTCATAATTTTGGCAATAAGTTGAAGTCGGTGGTCTTTGTGTAAGGTGTTCGACTCACCAGCCAGGTTTGACGGATTTTTGCTGAGTGATAAAAATCCGTAGCACAACTTTCTTTGAATGAGAAGTCTCGTGTCAATTGTGGCATGTAAAATAACCCTAGAATGTATGTGAAAATAGCTTTCCCGACAAAGTCGGTAAGACATTTCGCTTTCGCTCATAGAAAGTTCTAGTCTGCTGATATATAATCAGTTGGTTTAGAAATTGCACTTCATTTAAAAAAGATATTAATACTAATATTTAGCACCGCGTCTTACTACCCGTTCGGGTTATACGCTTTAAGTACTAATTACGCTAATGGATTAGAAATTGAGAAGGTGGAATTAGAGGAAGTGAACCCGCATTTGCGTGGAGGGAGAGTGGAAAACCATTTAGGAAAAACCACCCCCAGGTCACCCGACCGAGATTCGAACCTCGAT
>CABFVZ010001301.1:12531-139780 GCA_902151445.1 Timema monikensis
AAAAGTGAACACAATCAAATACGGTTTTTATGTCGTCATCGACAACCCTTTTTCCAGAAGGTTCACCATATTAATTTATGAATAGAATGCATCATTTTAGAATCTCTCGTTCTTAAAGCATTTTAAAGTGAACCTTAGACACCGCTTGCACAGACACTAGACATCCAAACGGTAATTTCAAATAGGTTCGTGTTTCAATAATGTAAAAACGACTAAAATAATTTAAAAACAAATTATTTGGTGAGAAAATTTGACTACATAAAGTGAAAATAACTCAATATATGGTCTTATAGATCATATGGTTTTGCGTATGGATACATGTTAACTTTTCCTATCTGTCACCCACCACCTCGTCTACCGTACATAGGGTATATAGGATAATCCAAGATGGCGGCAAAAGTCGTAACCGTGGAGTTTGAAACTCCAAGTTTCCACTTGGGGCCACTACTTTCCCTCCTAAACTCATAAAAAAAACCAAACTAGGGAGAAGAGGTGAGGGTAGGAAGGGGTTTGTTTAAAAGGGGTCGAAGAAGCCCTATTTAAACCACAACAAGAGTCGGTTGACTGTTAATTACAGGATATATCTTGTTAGCGACAAACTTACGCAGGCTACCGGACCATGCTAAGTTTACAGGTAAATTTCCACCTTCTTTTTCCACCTTATTCTACCTTCTTCCTCCTCTCAAGATTTGTTTGTGTCCAATATAAAGGAAAAAGTTTTTCTCACCTCTCACTCAGTCAATATCAAGTGTTTTACAGAGCACATTTTTTTTTTATAAACAGCCAAAATAAAAAAGGCTTTTTATTTTAAATTATTAAATATTTAACACCAAGAACTAATTTAACGGGTCGTTTAAGAACGTACGTTGGTGACCTGGTGGTCTAGAGGTAAAATGTCAGACTTCTCTGCGGGGGGTCCGGGGTTCAATCCTCTGTCCTGGCACAGATTTATCTGATTACCAAACCCTTCCTTCACCTCTGACAAGACATCTTGTGAATGTGTGGAATGCTTAGGCCTCCACCGTGGTTCGGATCCCACGTTAAACTGTAGGTCCTTCATTTCATCTCACAATCACCCTACCATTACATATTAGCGTAAGGGCGTACAACCAGAACGGGTAGTAAGACGCGGTGCTAATAATAATAATAATAATAATGACGTGTGTGTAATGTTAAATATTTCTGGAAATAATCTATTTCATCGACCGAGCGTAGAAATCTATTGTTTTAACGTGACCATTTGGCATTTCGTCTTGTCTGCCCGGATCTTTGCTTAGCGATAAGTGTCAAATGCAATTACCAATTTTAACGAAACTCGAAAGGGACATTTTTGAAAACCATGCCAAACGATGTATGTACATTGTTTTTCGATGCTGATATTCGTTTCAATATGATGACTACTCCAAAATTTTTCATTTAATAGCTTATCTCAAATGATTTGATTTTATAATTTCAAGTGATAGAGCGAGTACTTAGAGCCTATTAATAATATTTTTTACCAATATTACGTGACTTGTATTTTAAATAACTAGAGTATAATTACGGGTATAATGTATGAACATAGTGTACAATTGAATATAATATTAATTTATTTGCTGTCTAAATTGATCGGCAGGGAAATATATGATATGAACTTCAACTTAAAGGATAAATTATAGGCTAAATTTAATCTTGAAAAATAAAGAGAGATCTTGAGACTTTAGTAATAATAAGAACAGGATTTAGTTCTTAAAATAGTAGGCCTACTCAACATCCGTGACCATCATGCTATAATTAATAATCTTCACATTTTTAAATAGTTCTAATCAATGGGGGGTCGTTTCAAATGGATTTTAATAAAATTAGCCAATGGTGTGAAAAAAATTGTAACGCACCCCGCCCTACCCTGTACACAAAATGATTTGCAGAAGTGCTGGAAATATTATTATTATTATTATTATTATTATTAGAACCGCGTCTTACTACCCGTTTGGGTTATACGCACTTAAGTCCGTATCACACGACACTAGCTCGTACTTGAAATCCAGTGTGCTAGCTAGCACTAGCTAGCACGTCATCATCTAGCGTCGTGTGAATCAGAAAAAGTATACTGGTTCTGCCACTTGGTACTGGCTACCATACTTGTTGTGAGGATAGAACACGTGCTATTTTCGTACTAGTTTCGACACTAGTCTGTGTAATTCAACCAATCATGTGCGCTGAGACTGTTTTGTAGATAAATGGTATAAATGACGCCAACATGGTCATTGGATGTGATTTTGTTGTTGGCAGAAAGTTATTCTAAACATCCTTGTTTATATAATACCAAATTGGTACAGTATGACAATATATTTAATATATATACATTTAATTTAAAACATGTCATCTAAAAATGACAAACTATGTTCCAGACCCAATTTTAATCTAAATAAACTTGATAGCATGCCAACCTTGGGCGGGTTTTATTTTTAGAATATAAAGTGTGCGTAGGCCTAAAAAAGAACATTTGTGTATCAAGGATACTGTACTTTGACACCCATGGGCTTAGGGACCCCTGACCACATTGTAAATAAATGAATACAAATTTAGGGAGCTACTAAACGTTTGTGTAACCCCGAATGTATATTACCTAACCTCCGAATGTATTATATTTAGCATCCTGCGACCATTATTTCGTCTTTCCCAACCATTCCCGTGTCTATATTCTTTTTCCTACGCTCCCTCTCATAATTTTCGATATCTTTATTAGTAATTAATGCAGCTGCTGCACTCAAAATTAATCTCTGACGTTCGATAAATATTTTCACTAGGACCTAGTACCAAACTAGCAGCGTGTGAATACTATAGTCCCATTTCCATTGTACTAGCTAGTATACAGATATCTAGGTGCTAGCTAGCACACTTGATTTCTAGTACAAGCAAGTGTCGTGTGATACGGGCTTTACGCTAATGTGTAACGGTAGGGTGATTGTGAGATGAAATGGAGGACCTACAGTTTAACGTGGAATCCGAACCACGGTGGAGGCCTGGTATTCCACACATTCACAAGTTGTGATTAATACACGTCTTGTCAGAGGTGAAGGAAGGGTTTGGTAATCAGATAAATCTGTGCCGGGACCGAGGATTGAATCCCGGACCCCAGCACAGAAGTCTGACACCTTACCCCTAGACCACCAGGTCACCTGCTGGAAATAGCTTTCTTTATTTGTGTTTGGTGGTAAGACGTTTTATTAAATATATTTGGACTCTCAGGAAGATGGAAAATAAATAATTGGAGACCTTTGAAATGTGGGGATGGAGAAGACTTGAGAAGATCAGGTGGACAGACTGGAGGCCAAATGAACAAGTCTTAAGAATAGTGGGTGAGAGCCGAATCCTTTTGGATGTGATTCATCGGTACAAAACAAAATGGATCGAACATATACTTACGAAGAACTGACTTCTGCACGAAGTCATAGAAGGAAAGGTTGTGGGAAAGAGGAGCATAGGAAGAAGAAGGTAATTAAAATATTGGATGAATTGAAGGAAAGAAGAAACTTCTAGGAGCTGGAGGAAGACGCAGAGAAGAGGGCGATTTGGCGGTCTAGGTTCACTGACGAATGTAATGGGCTTGTCGTAAGACAGAACACATAATAATAATATTAATATGCTATTTTACTAACGTTATTTAAAAAGTATTGATAAGAGATTGTTTTCATTTGAGATTAAATGTGACACCTTACGAGTATTCACTGTATAGTTTGTTTGCTTTACTTAAAAGCGAATATTTAAAGGTTTAGTTTCTGCCTCTTGTACTGGCAATATTTCAAGCCCTCCACCACCCACCCAGCCACCCACCCCCTTTTTCTTCAACCCCTGTCCCCCCAACTCATACCAAACATTCTCTCGGCACGTGTGAAAATTCCCCCCTTCACTAAAGCACCTTTTTTAACTCTATGACGTTAGCCCGTTACGCACCTACAAATCACCCGAAGAAAGAAAAAACACGACACCACAACCCCCACCCCCACCCCCGTTCCCCGTAAACCTACCCCTTTCATCCTCACCCAAACCTTGTGTACGAGTTTAATATTAACATGTCACTCTGGCTATGGAAGCAGAAAGACAATAACTTTACTCTTTAAATGTCAGCGAAACTTAACTATGTGGCGCAAAATAAAACAAAATGTATCACTTTATTAAATTATTTTGCTTTGTATTGCTATGTTTTTTTTGTACGTGTTTATAAAAAACATCCATTCATATATTAAACATTACTATATCTTCCATCCAAATTTACCACTAACTGGATCACCGCTACCAAGATGTAGCTGGATCACCGCTACCAAGATGTAACTGGATCACCGCTACCAAGATGTAACTGGATCACCGCTACCAAGATGTAACTGGATCACCGCTACCAAGATGTAACTGGATCACCGCTACCAAGATGTAACTGGATCACCGCTACCAAGATGTAACTGGATCACCGCTACCAAGATGTAACTGGATCACCGCTACCAAGATGTAGCTGGATCACCGCTACCAAGATGTAGCTGGATCACCGCTACCAAGATGTAGCTGGATCACCGCTACCAAGATGTAGCTGGATCACCGCTACCAAGATGTAACTGGATCACCGCTACCAAGATGTAACTGGATCACCGCTACCAAGATGTAACTGGTATTTACCGATTCAGTTCTCTTTGTCTTAATTTCAGTTCATTCCTTTCTCATTATCATTAGATTTATTCAACTATCATGTTTCATCCATTTTTATTACTGTTTAATATCTTTTAATAACCTCTTGTTGTTATAATTATGAATATTGATTTGTTCTCTAGCAGTATAGGGGTAAGGTGTCAGAATTCTGTGCCAGGGGTCCGGGGTTCAATCCTCCGTCCCGGTACAGATTTATATGATTATTAAACCCTTCCTTCACCTCTGACAAGACGTGTATTAATCACAACTTGTGAATGTGTGGAACGCCAGGCCTCCACCGTGGTTCGGATCCCAAGTTAAACTGTAGGTCCTCCGTTTCATCTCATCATTACACATTAGCGTAAGTGCGTATAACCCGAACGGTTAGTAAGACGCGATGATGTTAATAATCTAATCAAATAGTCCAAATTTGTACATTTCCGAATATATTTTGCCATTTACTAATTAATATAATCATAACTCTACAGTATATTTATATAACATAATGCACCTCTTATCAAATTGTTTTGATTACCAAGAAACTCCATTTATTTGATTACTTGAAACCCTTAAGATGGCACTAAATTGTGTTAATAACTATTTTAGCTAGTTATTATATATTATAACAAATTATGTATATATTATTCTATTATTTACTATAAGATATTTGTATTAAAATCACAAAGTATGTGGTTGATGGTGTAACCAGTTATTTATATATTATATTAAGCAATATTATTATTAGCATTATTATTAGCACCGCATCTTACTACCCGTTCGGCTCATATACACTTACGCTAATGTGTAACGGTAGGGTGATTGTGAGATGAAATGGAAGACCTACAGTTTAACTTGGGACCCGAACCACGGTGGAGGCCTGACATTCCACACATTCACAAGTTGTGATTAATACACGTCTTGTCAGAGGTAGAAGAAAGAGTTTGGTAATCAGATAAATATTTGTCGGTACCGAGGATTGAACCCCGGACCCCCAACACAGAGGTCTGACACCTTACCCCTAGACTACCAGGTCATCCTATATTAAGCAACAAAAAGTTAAAACTAATTATTAACACTATATTGTGGGCAAGGATATTTTAACAGCCAAATAAATAGCGTTACCTTATAATAAAAAAGTATAGGAGATACACAAATTATTTTATAATTTTATCCTAACCACCCCTCCATACCTACTCTCACGGGCAATCTTAATTACTATCTAAATATTTAAATTAATTTGGTGAGAATGAGGAAAACGTATTTTAAAGAACGTGTTGGAGTAGGTAAGCAATTTAGAGAGAGAGAGTGAAAAGAAAAAGGCTTGGTTCTCGATTCTAAGGCCTTAACGACGTTGCCTACTGGGAAATTTTGGAGCAAATTCGGGAAGCGGGTTGCATCTTAGCTTGACGCATCTAAGCAATCTAAGCACTATCAAACTTAGACGTCAATGTACGAAATAAAAATAGAGGGTAGAAAATGAGCCGTTCACTCTTAAGAGGTATCTTGTTTAGTAGCGGATAGCACATCAGCTCTTCCTCTGACGAGTTTAAACATTCACTATACTTATTATTATTATTATTAGCACCGCGTCTTACTACCCGCTCGGGTTATACGCACTTACGCTAATGTGTAATGGCAGGGTGATTGTGAGATGAAATGAAGGACCTACAGTTTAACGTGGAATCCGAACCACGGTGGCGGCCTGGCATTCCCCACATTCACAAGATGTCTTGTCAGAGGTGAAGGAAGGGTTTGGTAATCAGATAAATCTTTGCCGGGACCGAGGATTGAACCCCGGCCGCCAGCATAGAAGTCTGACACCTTACCCCTAGACCACCAGGTCGCCTTCACTATACTATTTACGCCTTGAAAACATTGACTTGCTTCATAATTTTATCTTTTTCTTTTTTTCCTATTCTAGATAGACATATGCTTCCGCAGACATTTTTAATCTACATACTGGCAGGAAGACTCCTACAATCTATTTCTGTGACCAAGACAAATAGCCTGAGTTGTAGAAGATTTATAAAAAAAAAATCCGTTTATAAAATAACTATTTAAATGTAAAAATAATAATTTTCTGACATCGTAGGACCTTTTATAGGATTATTTAAAAATTTATCATTTTTGTTTCAAGGTAATAGCTTCAAAACTAGCTGAATAAAACAAATTCATTAACAGGAGAGATCCTATTTTGACTTGCCGTGACGTCACAGATAATTGATGCACTTAAGAACTATTTTACCTCCGCCCTGTTCAACATCATGCTTCAGAAAATAAAAATTCAACGTCATGCTTCAGAAAATAAAAATTTATTTAACAGTTTCTAGAAATGAATATTAATGTTGTAATAACTAGAAAATGGGTTAGCTAGTATTACTAAATGGACCTCATCTCAATAAATATTTGGACGTTAAAATTGGGGATGATGGGGCGGTGAAAGGGGGACTTTTCCCAGTAAATGTGAGCGACCTAAGCTTTTGCCACAGTTTTCGTGGGGGGAGCTTAAAAGCTTTGGTAACTAATGCATTAATTTGCTCCTTCATTTATGTTTTCAAAAATTAATCGTAAAAATAATACGTGATACGCTGCAGTCATAAACCAATTTGCTCCCCATTATTTTCCCAACAGACTTCATTGACAAGAAGAGCAGGCTGCCAAGCCTAAAGGATCATCGCAATTTCCTCACCCCCTCCCCCGCCCCCCAAATGCACAGTCATACTAACCATATTTTAAACTAGTGGGGAATGCCAGGCCGCCACCGTGGTTCGGATTCCACGTTAAACTGTAGGTCCTCCATTTCATCTCACATTCACCCTACCATTACAAAAGTGCGTATAACCCGAATGGGTAGTAAGACGCGGTGCTAATAATAATAATAATAATAATAATAATAATAATAATAATAATAATTTAAACTAGTTACGATGGTGGGATAGGTATGATTAAGGTTGAGTTTATATTAAATGTAATCAAATTCACGTAGAGAGAGAGAGAGAGTGTAAAACCATTTAAGATAAAACATACACCTAATACACCCGACATGGATTCGAATCCCGACCTTTACGCCATCAGCCCTCCAGTTTTTTTGCGAGAGTGATGCCATAGACCAAAGATAACAAACAACCTGCTGCCTTTAGGCCATATGCGGTTTGTTGAGGGGTTTAGGACGGTTTTTTTCACATTCCTTGTCAACATGGTCTCTTCATCGTTTGAAATTATATTCTCAAACGTCATTTATTTTAGTTAATTAAGAGTTTTTAAAGCTTATTATAAAAAAATTAACTACTCTTATCCATCCCCTCCCAATCCAATCCCATCCCCAATTTAATCCCAATCCAATATAAATTAAATCTCCAATCCAATCCATTACAATTCCATCCCTATCATATCACAATCCCAATACCATCATAATCCAATCTCATCACCAATCATATCCCATAACCAATCCTATCCCATCCAATCCCAATCCTATCTCAATCCATCCAATCCATCCATCTATGTTTGGTATACTATCGTATTATAATATTTACCACTAGATACTATTTTAGTACAAGCAATCAGTGGCGTAGTTAGCTAACGCGCTTGTTTCATGTCGAGTTAAACTGCCTAGGATGGGGAGCTCGAGGTTAGAATCTCAATCGGGTGAACTGGGGGAAGGAGGCGAGTGTTTCCTAAATGGTTTCCCACTCTACGCAAATGTGGGTTCACTTAATTTATATTCAACCTTCCCAGCTCCTAACTCATTAGCGTAATTAGTACTTATGTGTACAGCCCAAATGGGTGGTAAGACACGGTGCTAAGTAATATAGTTATATTGCGAGCTCACGGTACAACGTAAGATAATAATAATAATAATATTTAGCACCGCGTCTTACTACCCGTTCGGGTTATACGCTTTAAGTACTAATTACGCTAATGGCTTAGCAATTGGGAAGGTTGAATTAGAGGAAGTGAACCCGCATTTGCGTGGAGGGAGAGTGGAAAACAATTTAGGAAAAACCACCCCCAGTTCAACCGAGATTTGAACCTCGATCTCCCCGTCCTCAGCAGTCGAGCTTAACACGACAAGCGCGTTAGCCAACTACGCCACCGAGGCGGGTTACAACGTAAGCTCGAATGATAAACATTAACTTAGTTTCGCACGTGGGCTGCTATATTGCTTTAATATTAAACAATACCTGGATATAAAGCTTTAATCAAAATCGTTAGAGCGTATTTGGAGAAAATATATTTTTTCTTCTATTTTTGCCCTTCAGTAGACTACCCTTAATATTAAGGTCAGATAATAATAATAATAATAGTTATCACCGCATCTTACTACCCGTTCGAGTTATACGCACTTACGCTAATGTGTAATGGTAGGGTGATTGTGAGATGAAAATGGAGGACCTACAGTTTAACGTGGGATCCGAACCACACGTGGGATCCGAACCACAGTGGAGGCCTGGAATTCCACACATTCACAAGTTGTGATTAATACACGTCTTGTCAGAGGTGAAGGAAGGGGTTTAGTAATTAGATAAATCTGTGCCGAGACCGAGTATTGAACCCCGGACCCCCAGCACAGAAGTCTGACACCTTACACCTAGACCACTAGCCACCCACGTCAGATAACTAATTAAAAAAAAGCTTGGGGGAGCCTTATAAAAACCATAGCTACTAAATTTTAGCCCGATCGGTAAAACGATTTTGGATCTAATCATAAATACTAACTGGAAGCATCAAAATAAAACACCTTTTTTCAGTTTCGTGATGTAAGTTATGAATGAAACGTCTATATTTATCGAAATCTTGATTTTTTTGTTATTTTACGATCAGAGGTATCAAGAGAAAGTAAAAAAAATGCTTGATTAAAAGAGAAAAATCATTGAGGCACTGAAAAAAAAACCTGTTAAAACAATAACACATCTGAATGAAGTTATCACCAAAAGGCCAGGGGCGTTATTCATTTAATGTTAATGTCGCTTTGTTTGAAATACAATAATTCATCTGTTTAGATTGTAGGTCTACAAACCACTTACCCACAGATCTCTGACACAATCATACACCAAACAAACATAACCTATTCGAGCACACTATTAATCTTCTTTATCTGTAAACCCCAAAAAATATAAATTTAATAAAAAAATAAATACTTGCCGGATTGCAATCCGCTATAAATCAATGTGCTTCGCTGTCGTTTATCGCGCATTGGAGTTTTAGAATTTGATAAATGGTGTCGGGGGGGGAGGTGGGGGGGGATGGAGGAGGAAACGTTTGATCACGTGATTTTGTTAAAAAAAAACAGTTTTACGCTGTATCCCAGAGAAATTCTCGCTTCCTTATAGTTAAAATTGAAGATATTTTCTCAAAAAACTCGTAAGATATCATAGGAAATAAAATATACATTTTTGCAGAAATAATCCCCAAAAGAAACGCTTCAGTATCCACAAGGTTTAACACTCTACTCTCGCAGTAGACTAGACTGCCGATGATGGGGAGATAAGAGGTTCAAATTTTGATCTGATGTACTGAGGGAGGTTTTTCCACTCTCTCTCCCCACGCAAATGCGGGTACACTTCCAAAAAATATAATTTTAATAATTACTTAGACCAATAACGTAATTAATACATAATCGTATAGAGCGAATGGGTTGTAAGTAAAAAAAAAACTGCCCCAAAGAAAATAAATGAAATAATTCACACTGTAACAGAAACATATTGAGATGAGAAGATCATCTCGGTTAACCAAATATCATAAAAATCAAATTCCCATTTCCAAAACCTACATTTAAAATATATTTTCAAACACATTTTGATATTCTCCTAAGGCACTGTTAAAAATTCTTTATGTTTGACAATAGATATAATTTAAAAAAACACACACTAATATTACAATAAAAATGGAGTATATTAATAAGTATATATTGAAACAATAACATAATTTAAAATTAAAATCGTAAAATTATTTTTTTTGTCGTCAATAGTTAAAAGAAGGAAATGGTTAAACATAAAGGCTATAAAGTTTAAAAAGTTATTAAAACATATAACACTTGAGAAAATAAATAATACTTGTTATTTAAAAAGTGTGCAAGAATTTGAAATAAAGAAATAAATAATGTTGTCAATTTTAACCTGTCCACCACGCCTTCTTAAAACATTTTATTAATGGAAAAATTTCGACATTTTTATGTAATCATCTGTTTCAGTTAAAAGTGAAGTGGTGTGACTCGTAAAGAGTTATAAAACACAACTATTGACGACAAACTTTGTGTTTCATATTTTAACTGTAAGTTATTATCACTTTTAGCACCACGTATCCACTACTAGTTTCGTTTATAGGCTTATGTACTAACTACGCTAATGGTTTTAATTTATATTTAGAAGGGAATGTTCCCGAATTTACGTAAAGGAAGAATGAAAAACCATTTTGGGGGAAAAAAACCCTCAATATATCCAAATAAGATTCAAACCTTGATCTTCCAGTCATCGACAATATAGTCTACTGCGAGAGCTGTCACTTTAGGACTATTTTTAGAATGATTAAAGAATTTATTGTTTTTGTTTCAACGTAATATCTTTAAAACTCGATGAATAAAACGTAAATTCACTAACGTAGGACACGCCTTGGTGGCGTTGTTGGCTAACGCGCTTGTGTTGAGCTCGACTGCTGAGGACGGAGAGATCGAGGTTCGAATCTAGATCGGGTGAAATGGGGATGGTTTTTCCTAAATGATTTTCCACTCTCCCTCCACGCAAATGCGGGTTCACTTCCTCTAATTAAACCTTCCCAATTCCTAATCAATTAGCGTAATTAGTACTTAAAGCGTATAACCCGAACGGGTAGTAAGACGTGGTGCTAAATATATATACTAACGTAGGGAAATTCTAGCTTGATCTGCCATGACATCACATGTAAGCAACGTCCCCAAGTCACGTGAGCGTTTGGTGTCAGTCGTATTCTAAAGTTCTTGCGTGAATCCGACGAGATAGTCCACCTAACGTCGCAATTAATTAGTCGAGATACTGATGACCTCGACATTGACGGATATAAGAAGCGAATTTGTGATTGTGATGGACCCTACAGTTAAATTATGTCAATATTAGTTCGGGGTAGCTTTTCCAAATGTTCCAAGGCCACGGAATAAGTATACAATAGACACTAAACCTTACGGGAGTTTCACTGCGCTAACTTGAGCCTAGTTGAGTGCTTAGACACTGGGGAGTGCTAGTTGCTGTTTTCTGGCAGCACTTTTAAGTCAAATAACTCGCTTTTTTAAAATTATTCTTTGTAATCGGGTGAAGATCAGAATACAATAGTTCAAGTATCAGAACTCCTTCTCCCCCCACCCCCAACTCCTCCACAACTCACACCCTTGCCTTACAATAAATAAATCTTTACATGCGAGTAAATAGTCAACAGTATTTTAAGATCGATTACAATTAGAACATTTGCAAATATTCGCTTGAACAAAAACAAACAAAAAAAAACGTACTTGTATTCTATGTTTTCTTTGTAATTTGCAGTTTGAATAGGCTCATTCGGGGAGTTGAATTAGGAGAAGGGATGGAGACACTACCTGAACCTAGCTTTGTGAAAGCCTTTTTATTAATAAGAGAAGGTAAATTTTGTTTGTTTTCTAGTTATAAAACCACTTAAAAAACAACAACTTGAGACTGCATGTAACGGTCCCCGTGTCGAAATATTCAATCTCTCCCAATGAGAGCAGCCATTTTAACCTGGAGACTGATGGTTTGGTTTATACCTTGTCTGTGGGATAGGCCTTGATTCCACAACGACCAGCCCCCTTAGAGTTTGCGTCGCGTAACTCTCCCGGCCATTAAGTAGCCATATTTTAGTTATCTTAAATTATGGAACGAATTTGTCCGATTTATTTGAAACATTTGGTCACCAAAAATCATATCCTGAGCAACATTGAAAGTGCTAAATAGCACTGTTTGCACTGTTCTCAGGTTAAGTACTTGCCTACATGTGACGTCATGGCAGGTAAAGATAAGAGTTGCCACTTTAGTAAATTTACGTTCTATTCAACGAGTTTTAAAGATATTAATTTGTTATGAATATCTTGAAACAGTTTAGGTAAACGTATTTTTTATTGTTTCTCTACAACTTAGGCTATTTGGCTTAGTCACAAAAATGGCTTGTGATAGTCAGGTAGTAGATTAAAATAGTTCGTGGAAGCATATATCTATATAAAATAGAAAAAAAAGTTAATTTTAAAACGCACGTAAATGTTTTCAAGGCAGAGTGAGTGTGTAAACTCGTCAAAGGAAGAGGTAAAGTGCTATCTGTAGATACATAAGCCTTGCAGGGTAAACTACTTATTTTCTTACCTCTATTTATATTTAGTAATTTAGTTTCCAAGTATCATACTGCCTAGAATGATTAGATGCATCAGGTTAAGATGCAACTCTCTTCGTATAATAGCTTCTAAATATCCAAGTACGCTACTTCATCAAGGTTGTGCAAGAGTGATAATATTTTATTTTGCTTTCTTATTTTTATGGTCGTGAGCCTTTTTAATAGAATAAAAACATTAAAATAAGTAATAATAGAGCAAAGTTATGTATTTTTTGTTTAAATAGTTATAATGCTTAATTTAACTTAATAATACTAATTCGTATCCAAGTATTAAGAAATACAAGCAAAAGCCTTAATTTTTTATGGATGTATGGATAGTATAGCACTATATGGTAAACATATTTTAGGCACGGTCTGTACCATATTTTCCAAGATATTAATTTCTATTTGATAAATAATGAAATTGAATCGGTGGCAGGCTCTCTCATTCTTTTACAAACATATTTCCTAATAGAAAATTACTTTGTATTTCAAAAATAGGTTTAACTCTCCTTATTTAGCAGTAAATACTGGTTCTTTTGAAGTTTTTCATACAATCGTTACTATCATATTTTCAAAACTGGAGAGGAAACTGTCCGAAATTACGTGATTTTCACAGAAATAAATACAGCCAAACCGGGCCGTACCGTCTAGAACAAAACACAGGTAGTGAGTGACCACTTGCGTTTGATTGATAGCGGCGGGAGGGCGGTGATGAGGGGGATGAAGATCATTAGCAAACATTTCAAAACCAGCTGAAAAAAGTATTGAGGTACAAAAACATACGAAGAGTAATATTCTGATATTTTAGACTGTTATTGCCTGTTAGCTATTTAATGTGCGAAAGCTGTACATTCCATTGTTACCAGTATTCTTTGACATTGTTTAGTTTTATATTTTAGTTTGAGCGTAGGCTACCATTTAAATGGCATAAATATAATTATATTAATAAAGGCCGTAGCCAGCCAATAATTTCAGGGTCGGGGGCAGGGGGTTTGTGGACCCATCACCCAATTGACGGAGCTTAGGACAAATTCTGAGTATTAAACACCTTTAGAAGCTCTCTGAAGTATTTTTTATGGCAACGTAACACCATAACTGCCGAAGGATAGAAAAAAATAATTAAATATTAAACACCTCTGGATGCTCTCTAAAGTGCTTTTTATGGTAACACAGCCCCCTAATTTGTACTAGTACCTTGATTTTGGTATTGTTTAAACCATAAATAAAGCAATATATATTGTTCATAAAATTTCCCGACTATGGATTTGATATTAATCAACTTTTATGTGAATTTTTCTTTGTACAAAATGTCTAAGCCTCGTTCATTTCAAAGTAAAGTATGCAAAAGAAGAAAACGATCCAGAGATTTAAAGAAGAGATTGAGAATCCGGAAAGAAGATTCAAAATTCACCGGAAACAAATTTGAATCACTTAAAAAGTAATTGTAGTTTGAAAATTTTACAACAAATATTTGTATTTTGTGTTTGTCAAAGTATATCTAGGCGTATTTTATTTGTTTCTTTTATAAAAACATTCTCAAGTATGCCAAAAATGTGCCAAATATATTTATGTTAATAAATAAATTGTAAAAAAAAAGTACAGTCTTGTACATGAAATGTGGCAGAGTTAAATTGGTTCCAAATGGAAATAATGGCTAGTTTTTGTAATAACATATTTTGGTTACCTAAAGTTTAAAATAGTCCTTAGATATACACAAAATATAAGGTGTTGATTATATTATTATATAATTTATAATTTATGGTTTAGTAATTATAAACCCTAAACAGTATTCATGCCGAGTAAATTACACATTTTCTGGTTTGTTAGTGAGCGGGAGGTCAAGGTTTGAATTCTGGCTTGGTGTAATCTACTAAAGCTTCTTTTTGTAATAGTTTCCCACGCTTCCTCCACACAAACGCGGTACATTTCCTCTCTATTCTACTTTACTCACTCTTACCCTATTATAATAACTTATTGCGAATAGCTTATACGGATGGTAAGACGTTCTGTAAGAAATAAACAAGTATGTAAAATATATATATTTAATGTTTTTTAGGACTTGCGCCCAAGAAAGTGAAGACTTTACACCAGCTGCAGGAACCTCCAGTTTCAAAGATATATATTTAATGTTTTTTAGGACTTGCGCCCAAGAAAGTGAAGACTTTACACCAGCTGCAGGAACCTCCATGAATGAAAATACCTTACCACCACTTTTCATAGAAAATATTGAAATGGCACACGATTCTTTTTCTACGAGTCACCGAATTATTGATGTAATGCCTTTTTTTAAACAGATCACTAAATTAGGTGAACACTCCAAATCGTGTACGTTAGGTCACTATAAAGTAGAAAAGGAAATAAGAAATGGGCTTGAATTTACTCTGGTTTATTTTTTTGTGATAATTGTGATGGTAAGAAATGTATTACCTCAAAACAACCCGTACACAAACATAATTCAATTACGCTGATGATTGTGGCAATGTTTCAATTGGAACAGACTACTCACAATTTAAATAAATTATAAAAGTACTGGACATCCCCACAATGAGCCGAGAAAAAAAACAACAAACAAACAAGAAATTGGCATCGCAAAGGTTAAGACAACATTTGCCAAGTTAGTAATGACTAATTATAATTATTAATTATTTTATTAGCCCTACATAGTACCTAACCATTTGGGTTATACTCACATGAACTAATTACATTAGTGTAGTAAGGTTGAGTAAACATAATTTAGAGAAAATATACCCGCATTTGCGTTGAAGTGAGAAACCATTTAGGGAAAATCACCTTGAGTAAACCCAAACCAGGATTCAAACCCCAATATCTCCAATATCGCCAGCCAAGTCTATGGTGAGCGTGACATCTTAGAGCATTCTACCTCGAAAGTGGGATGGAATTTTAATAATAAAGAATAGAGATTTTTGTCTAGAAACCTTGTTTTTGCGTTCAAATTTTTTATTAGTATTAGTTTTTTATTCAAAATTAATTTTGCAGCTAGAATGTTGATATTTATTCCTTTTTTTAAAAAAAAAAAGTAGTACAAATATTGGCTCACAAAGAGAATAAAGTAAAAAATTCACTTGATTTTTTTTAAAATCTAAAACTATGCAAGCTAGTATTGAAACTGTAGATGTAGGTCAACATGTTGAAGAAGGTACATGTCAGATATAAATTACGTTTCACATAGGCGTGTCCAAAAGGGGAGCCAGACAGGCCATGGCACCCTTTAATGTTGATCCAAATATTGTTTTCAAAGAGGCAAGTACACACACACACACACACGTACACACACGTACACACACACACACACACACAAACAAACACACAAAAACACACACACAAACACACACACAAAAACACACACAAAAACACACACAAAAACACACACACAAAAACACACACACAAACACACACACAAACACACACAAAAACACACACAAAAACACACACAAAAACACACACAAAAACACACACAAAACCACACAAACACACACAAACACACACACAAACACACACAAACACACACAAACACACACAAACACACACAAACAAACACACAAACACACAAACACACACAAACAAACACACAAACACACACAAACACACACAAAAACACACAAAACACACAAACAAACACACAAAACACACAAACAAACACACACAAACACACACGCGCACGCGCGCACACGCACACACACAATTAAAAAGTAACTATTTGTTGGGAGAAGAACACATTGAACTCTAAATACAATTGAAAATATTTATGAAGCTAACCTATAGATTCGAGAAGCATCTAATTAAAATAAATCCATGTAAGGATAACTCCAAATAAATTAGAGAGACATCCATTTTTTATCTGGGGGGTGGGCAGCTCCAAATAGCTTTTAGAGACATCTTATTTAAAAAAAAAAAATATCAGACGATGATATGGGAGGGAGCTTGATAAAATACCAGTGGTCCCCCTGATGGAAATGTCTGGGCACGCCACTCTTTTAACGAAAGGGTAAATTTGATGGACCAAAATAGAATGGAACAATCATGATGTAGTAGGTGTCTAGATTAGAAATATATTTAAAAAAAAATACTAACATACTATAAATGTGTTTCAAAGAGTAAAAGCTATGGTGTTTTAGTTCAAGTGTTTGTTTCTAAGGTTACGAAGCATAGTATAAACTTTATAAACTAAACATTTTAATATGACAAACTAGGAAGTATCGAGTCTACTTACTCATTAAGCAAGTGTTGGTGTTAGAGAGTGATGATACAATGTTAGCTACGCATGAATTGACAGACAGCCATCAGTGAGCGGTTTTCTTGTTGCTTAGTATTGTCCAAACACACACCAGGGTAACCACCCTTTTACTTACTAATATCAAGATAAAGTATTGTGATCCTGAAAAAAAAATATTTCAATATATTGATGAATTTTTACTTTTTTTTTATAAATTTGAACTCAAAAAAACTAGTTTTAACAATTCTGTTTGTCCCCATGTCTATCTGTCAACCTGTCCCTGGCCACGGATCGGATAAGATTTGATTGATTTTTTCAAACTTATATCTAGAAGTTATAGGGCAATATCTCAACACGTTTATTTTATTTTGACCCCAACCTTCAAATTAAGCTGCCTTCAAATTAAGGATAGTTTACAAATGAGAGATTTCTTAATTCAATTTTTTTTCGGAATTGGATCTAAAGACTATTATTAAAATGCATACCTAGGGAGTAATTGATCTCACAAATAAAAACGTATAGGCTATTTAGTTTTTGGTCAAAAATTTGTTGAAGAGTGATGAGTGATTTTTCAAAAGCTTGAAATATTTTAAAAGGAGATTTGATGATTCGGTTTCAAATTGGTATCTTGGGAATGTCTTACATGACAAATAGCATTGAATAAGTTTTCTTGTTTTTTGTATAAATTGACATTTTTGGGCAGTTTACCGATGATTGCTTCTTCATAAACTTGGAATATTTAAAAAATTGCTTTGATGATTTCACTCTAATTAGGTTTCTTGAACTTGTTTGAAATTAAAACAGCACACTGCTGCTGGTAACAGATATATTAGCCCATAACAAGTATTATTTTGTCAATAAGTGATTTAACAGTGTTAGGTATAATTAATTGCGAGGGATATACCTAGAGTAATATTTTGTTAGGACGTGATATAACAGTGTTACTTGTAATTAATTGTGAGGGATATGACTAGAGTAATATTTTGTTAGGACGTGAATTACCAGTGTTACTTGTAATTAATTGCGAGGTATATATCCATTGTAATATTTTGTCAGTAGGTGATATGAGTGTTACTTGTAATTAATTGTGAGGGATACACCGCAAGTAATATTTTCAGGGTGGCAACTCACCAGTAAAATTAGTAAAAATTATGGGAAATGTTCTTGAAATTTGCCATCATTTTAGAATTTATAGGCGAGGACCAATATAAATAGTTTTTAAGGCATACACATTTAAACATTTGCCATGGGGAAAACCACTTTAAGTATATTCTGGAAAAATTAAATTAAAAATATTCTAGGTAAGGAAAGCTATAATTAGCTTCTAGGGCTATCCAAATCTCAAAAATATTTTAGGGGAGGATCACTCCAAATATCTTAGAAAGGAGTCTAATTTTCAAAATATTGCTGGACAAGGACCTTAAAAAATGGATTCTAAGGGTATTCTATTTTCACAAAATGTATGGTGTTGAGTCCCCGGATCTCCTTTTACTTGGGGGATAGTTCTTTTAAAAAAAATCGTATACACCTTTACACAAATAAAGTTCCACCACCACTGGGTGAAGCACCTTTTGTAAATGTATAGGCCTCTGAATTCTACTGTTTATCTTGCCTAACCCCCACTTGTAGCTGAGCACAAATCACACGTGAAATAATGGTTTTTTGATCCAGACCTTTAAAAAATACACGTTGAAAATGTAGAGTAATACCTTGGATGTACCCTCGTTTTTAGTGAGGAGAGAAAGGTCCTGTTTATAGTGGATCGTGATAAAGTCTCCCAACAAGAGATGTTCAGCATTTCTTTTTGCATGGACTTTTCTAAGAAATTTGTGTAGTACTGCAATCTATGGTGGTAGAACCGAGGTGGTCGGGGGAAGGAGGGGCCTTGTTCGCCTGAAAATAATCTCAGCGGGAATAAATCCCATCCCTTTATATATATTTTAAATCCTCTGATCCAATCGAATATGAAGTTGAAAGATCTTGCATTAACCTCAATAACTTCTATATACATTCAATTATCAAAAGTTTTCCAGAGAAGACCACTTCAAATAGTTTCTAGAGGCATCTAATTTTCGGAGCAGTCTAAATATCTTCTAGAAGCACCTAAATTTTAAACATTTTTTTGAGGAGAACCCCTTCAAATAGCTTTCAGGAGATCTAAATTTAAAAAAGTAAACTGGTTGAGGACTATTAAAAATGGCTAATGGATGCATCCACACGTTTAGAAAATTTCCGAAGGACGCTACTCAAAATAGGTTCTAGGAACATCCCAATTTCAAAATAATTTGGAAAGGGGACTACTCTAAATATTTTTTTAAATAGTATAATTTCAAAAAAGTTGGAAAGGACCACTTCATATTAGGGACAATTCAAACAATAATGAAGTGTAGAGAGGGGTGATTGCCCCTCTTGGAATAAATTAACCCCCTTCTAGATGTAGTTCACACCTTCTGATATTCTCCAATATGAAGCTAGAAGACTTGAATAAAAAAGATGACTGAGGTGAGGACCCCCTCCAAATAGTTTCTAGAGACATCCAGTTTTAAAAATTTGCTTGGAGGGAAGCACACCAAATAGATTATGCATGCATATAATTTTCAAAAATAGTCCAGGTGACAACGCCAAATAGATTATAAATACATTCAATTTAAAAAAATGCTGGTGAGAATATTTCCAAATAAAATAATATTTAATCAGAAGATAACAAAGTTACTTAGGCTACTTGTGAGCGATATGGTTAGAGAAATGTGTAAATTTTTGTTTATTATTTTATTGTAATAAAAATAATAACTAATATTTATATGAATTCCTAGTATTTTCTTCTTAGAGAACATACCTTTTCTGCTCTTATTTAACAATAATTTGGTTTATATTTTCGATGTATATTATGTATATGATTGGTAGAGCTACCAACATTTAATTATTTTTATTTGTACATTAAACAGAAGGGAAAAGTGTTTATTTAATGTTAAGTAAAGCGCACTATTTTAATCGATTGAAATTGTTATTATTAACGGATGACAAACGTTCATTGTAATGTAACTAAATATATGGGGGAAAAAGAACGCCTGGATAAAAAAATAAAACTCCTAGATTTTGGCTTAGTGAGTTCTTTATTTGCACTGTATTAACTTGTGCTCCACTATTATAGGGATTCATATCAATGTTTGTCTGCCAGTTGTTTTTTGTCGAACAATTGGCTGTATAACACTTTGTTGTTCTATGTACGTATTTGTCGACGAGTCGACGGCCACTAGTTACCTAGTCTATCAAATGTTTGTTAATATTTTGTCGATCAGTAGGTCATCTAGCACATGGTCCTACTCTTATCAACAGCTTGGGCTAAGTACTCCTTCGTGTAGATTACTTGTCTGCCGATCACTTTGTCCACACGTGTTGACCAGTTTATTGTCGATTAGTTTTATGCAACCAAATTGGTCAACCATTCGTATGTAGATCACTTTGCCCTCCTATGCATGAGCTAGTCGACCAGTGGGTTCTAATATGGTAGGATACTTGAACCACCTAGCATTCCAAATATTTGTCTACTTTTTATCGACCAATTGGCTCTTTATCACATGGTACTACTCGCATCGACCATGTGATCGACATGGCTTGTGAGTGACAGTCACTTGTCTGTCGACAACTTTTTCCACACATGTTAACTGGTGTGTTGTCGATTGGTTTGCCGGTACCCCAATTGGTCGACCAATTTGCTGTCACTTTGTCCACCTAAGAATTAACTTGTCAACCAGTTATTCCAAATCGTGTCGGCCACATGTCTCGTCTAGCCCTTGAGATTTTTTTTTTTACAGTTTATCGACCAGTTTGTATGATGCCCGTGTAAACAATATGAACCTGTAACTAATTTTCTCTACAAATACAATTATAGGAGTTAGGCCTAGATATTTAAATCATATCATTAATAGCAATAAGTCCTAGTTAAATATAATGGTGTCTAAAAATATCAAGATCATTACACTTATAATTCGTTCAATATAATATTTTTTAAAAAACTTTATCTTACTTAAAAAAACCTTTAGTTGATGTCATTTTTATCCCACATATAAAAAATTAAATACACTTTTTGGAATATTAACTTGTTGGAATATGTAATCATCTTTATAAAGAGCACAATGAATTTGTTTCCATTAGCATTAAAAGTCATATATTTCTTCAAGTTTCCCTGGCTGGGCCAAGGGTGGATCCAGGAGGGGTTGGGTGCGATCGTCCCCTTCTGCATAGAAAATAATCATAAATATTGAAACTAATACTTTAAAGTTATCCTATCTCCTACACGATCTAATCAAAATTAGGCAACATCTCTTTCAACTTAGCTCTAGAGCAAACCAAGGGGGATTAAAACTAAAAAAAACAAAACAGTATTTATATTATTAAGTTTTGTATTAAAATCCAACTTTTTTCTTTTTTTACTAAAACACTTTAGACCTATGTAGAGTATATATTTATTACTTTTATTGTGACGGCGACTTTTTGTTTTATGTTATTTTTTTTATATTAAAATTATCAATTGGTTAATTCAAATTATGTTCATTCTTGAAGTCCTCTTATTTTTATTATATTAATTGTTAATTTCAACTAGTTTGTTAAACTCACAATATTATTATTAAAACATTATAAAATAAATTCTTTATTAATCAAAATTATTAAATTCATCTTTGGAGGAGCCTTGTGAAAACCAATTTACCTCTACAACTAGCCCTGGGTCCACCCTTGAGCCAGGCGTAGTTAAAGGCAGTTGTCCGTCTAACGGTAGCATTGTATTCCACCAAACCCCTCTGTAAACATTCCCTGTTAGGCTACTAATCCCCTCTTTCCTTACTTTTATTTGTACTCAGAGCGACAAGTTAAGTGAGAATGACAGGTAATGATACTGTCTCCCTCTTTAACCGGACCGTCCGTCACAAGCACAACAAACCAATAGTACTACGCTCAACACACACACACAAAAAAAAATACAAATTAGATTTATAAATTGGCTATCAAAATATTATATTAATTCTGTACTCACTGTTTCCATTGACGTAGATAGGCGTCCAAGCAATCTGAGTTGTTATCAGTACCACCAAATGACACAAGAAGAACACCAAAACAACCAAAATCCGCACAGCTGTCATTTTTGTAAAAAGTTGTAAATACGTATCGATTAGTACTTGATTTAAAGTTTAAATATTATGATATTCCTGACAGTAATCGAAACTTGAAAAATATATTAATATTCGTGGGAAGTTAAGAAAAAGTTTAAAATAATTTTAAGGGCACAAACTAAGAGCTTTTTAAGGTATCATATTATAATGTATATTTATGAATTGAAGCTCGTCACTTTCCATATTATATCACTCGCGTCAGACTTGAGCAAAAGGGGAGGCTTTTATTTAATATCCGACACGCGGGAGTACAAGGAGGTGGCGATGGAATTGGGTATTCACCAGGAGGCAGAAACTGTCAGGTGTGACGATGAAGAAGGACGCCATCTCGTCACGGTCCTCGCGTGGGCGTCTGAATTGGGTTTGAGGCATTGCGACGATATCCGCTTCTCACTGGAAAAGAAAAAAAAAATACGTCAGTCAGAGAAAGATAATAAATGTATATCTTTAGAATATATTTGTTTTTTAGCAAAGCTTTTTACTATCCCAATATCACTGCTGAAGAAGTTAAAAGTATTATTAAGAAAAACATTATTTTCTCTATTTCTCGGTTAACTATTGCCAAATATCCTTGCTCTCAGCTATGACAGAAGGTGATATGCTGACGTAAGAAGGATCTACTGGCAACATCGAATAACCAGCGTTGCGAAATTTATCTCAAGATTACTCCACACAGTGCTAGATCGCTTGTTCGCCTGCTGGCTAGTATCCTGGTTTCCCTTGATAGATCCCGTGCTATTTTCCTACACGTTTGGTTCTCGGGTGGCGAGCCAATCAGAGCGCAACTTTCAGTCACGTAACCAGGTATGATGGTCGCCACTGTTTACGTGATAGAGGTGGTTACGTCCATGTGGTCTCTTACATTTTCTGCCCCTCCTCGGTGCATCAATTATTGATAATATTGCCATCACTAATAATTGTCTTCGACAAATACAAACTACCCGCAAAGTATCATAGTCAAAGAAGTCTTCATCACCGTCCATGATTGTTGACAACAGAGCTAGAGCTGTCTCGTAAACTAATCGCATGGCCTGAAGACGGCTAGCCTCGTCTGAAGCACACCCAGCAGCTCTGCACGCACAGCAGCGAGATCCAATTAGCAATCAAACATCAAACCTATACCGTGTGCAGTGGGCTTTATATTTTAAGGAAGATTGACCACACTAAAACAAGAAAATGACAACGCTGTTTTCCAATAGTAACCATGTAGTTATCTCAGCGATGATAACTAGGGTACACGTTCGAGCTGGATGCGTAACCTATGTACTGGTTTTGGATAATTAGGGACGAGGAGGGTGTAATTTAAAGGAAGTTTACCCTAATTTGCATAAAGCAATGTTTCTCAACCTTTTGTAGGGCTTCAACATAATTTTTGTATTTTAAGACCATCGTAACCCCATAATAGCCCTACAAGTGTGCATTTCCTAAACCGAGTTTTAAACTGCTCTAGGAATGAGGTCAGCTCAACCCCAAGTGGTGAGTGGAGGCTCGTCACATGCCCGAACCATCCATGAAGGGTAGTTGTCATAGCAACTGATACACGTTGCCAGATTTCTGGAAAATCAATTAGTATGCTTGCATAGTAGTAACGCGCAAACTTCCACTATGTGGCAACCATGCTCCCCAACCTATCCACAACGCAAATTCCCGCTATGTGGCAACCATGCTCCTCAGCCTACCCACCACGCAAACTTCCGCTATGTGGCAACTATGCTCCCCAGCCTACCCACCACGCAAACTCCCACTATGTGGCTATCGTGCTCCCCAACCTAACCACCACGCGGATTCTAAAGCAGTTTAAATCGAAGTAAAGTTTTAAAATATAACTTTCCCTGATTCTTACCAACTGAATTACAATTGTGAGTGAGGTATCTATCAAAAGTCCAACTTGTACAATACCACTTGAATCATCAAAGGTATAGGTACTGATATTCATAGCCCCGACTCCACCAACTCTTCTTAAGTATCGTTATCAGGGTAGTAATTGGGTGTTGTCAAGTAAACGGTCAAACATCCCTGATGTGTGGTTAGCAAGACTAAACTTAGCAATAAACGTAAAAATAAGGGGGAAAAAATGGGGTTGAGAAACTATTAAAAGAAATATCCCATCGCTCAAAAAAAATCGAATTTTTTCTAAGATAGTAAGAAAGGGGGTGGGTTGCAGGGGCGAGGAAAGAGGAATGAGATGAAAATAGGGAGGATAAAAAGACGGAGGGGGCTATACAGTGACGGTAGGACTGTATTTTCAAAATAAAAATAAGTAAACAAAAGTTTTGAGCTTATATTGACATGATGGGTGATTTGAAGCTTTGTTTTACAGGATTCTTTACAATATTTTTTTTACGGGGAAGGGGGCAAGTCATTTATGTATAGCCTTTTCCAGGTTTGTGTCACTAGGCAACTTTAGTCGTTCTATACTGGAAATGGCTTTTTCGACATCGCATTGAAGGAAACGTCTTCTACATATTCTTGTTCTTTCTTATGCCTGAATCTGTTTGTTTGGGGATGCTATATTACTTACACATATTTGCCACGGAAACACTGGACTGTAATTGTTAAATAAGTTTCAGTTTGTCTATAACACTTAAAGAAACGCACTTTCTCTTGTTCGTCGCTATTGTTAGATACAGGTTCACTTGAATGTGCCTGGCTCTCTCTTAATTGGTGTGGCGTAATTATTGGATGCGGGGGATGAGGGGGGGCAGGGGAGTGACATGAGAGGGGTAGTAGCACTGTGTTGCAAGATCTCCACCAACCCCCTGCATTATACTACTTCTGTAACATCTTTAGCCAGGAAGCATGCGGATGGCGTTTTTCTAAATAAAATTTTATTTTCTGAAAATAATTTTTTCCAAGTTATCCAAAGTCCGAGATATCAAGATCAGAGTTATTGAGCGTTTACTGTATAAACAAAACTGGACATGCAATAATATAAAATATAGGTCACATAATATATCGTGTTAACTAGAAATATAGCAGTATTGATCTTTTGGTAGAGAATAAAGTAGAAATAAAACATAACTGGTGCATGTTAATATAACATAGAATAGTTGGGATAAGATATAATTGGCAATCTCGGTGGTCTTTAAGTAGAGTGCTTGCCTCAGGACCCTATGTTCTTTGGTTCAAATCCAACTGAAGTCGACGGATTTAAATCCGTTAAGGAGAGGAAGAAAATATATTGGTGCCATGTCCATTTTGGCATGTGAAAGAACCCTGGAAGGTAGGTGAAAATACCTTCCACAAAGAAATTGGAAGGCCCCTTCACTCTCGCTCATAGAAATTCTTGTGTGCTGACATAATCAGTCGGTTCAGAAGGTGCACGTTAAATAACTTAAATAAATAAATAAATATATAAACATATTAGAGCTATATATTTTCTATCATAGTAAAATCTAATACATCCGAAACAAATATTACTTAAAGTGCCGGGGATTAGGGAATATCTTACTATTCATGATATAGAATAAAAAAAATTCAAATTAAAAAAAAAAAAACATTTATTTTCCTCTAGAAATGTAGATAGTTTATTCTATTTAAAAATTAAACACATGGACTAAAGGTCAAGTATGAGTTGCTGTTGATGTGGTCGTCAGTGAATCTGATTTGATACGAGTGTCTTTATTTTTACTTACAGAATATTTTCCCCTTTCCTTTCACCAACAATTTGGCAAATCTCTTCCTGATTAGAGTTTACCTTGTCCTATTAAATGATTTGATTTAAAAGATTCCTATTCTGTTGAGCATTCTGACGCGTAGCAACAACATCCCAAAGAGAAGTTTTTTTTGTAATTATCCCGATATTATAGCTATTTGCCTACCCACCTTCTGTGATCTGGATATGTCTGGATAGCTTGTGAGGAAGGGTAAGGTTGGTCGGTTTCAAGGTAGTTGGTTGGGTTAGAAATGATACTGGAGGTTTCGTATTTAGGTTTAATATCAGCACTAAGAGATAATACAATACGTGATGTTAAAGATATTATAAAATAAATGTAAATAACGTTTGACGTTTGCGCTCGCAGTCATGGAAAATTAAACTGTTTGAACGATTTTATAGTACGATCTGGCCTCTATATTTCACAACTAGAACAAGTTTGTTATGAGTAATCAGCATTCCGCTAGAATTTTTTCCAGTTCATTACATCATGCTTGCTTAACCAGTTCTTTCAGTCACGTAGGTCCAGTAAAGATATGCAAACCAAAATAAACATCTCAATCTATAAATTATTGATCATGATTCATGAGTGCTCTCACTTAAGAGCATTATTAAGCCCAACTTTAAGGAGCCTAACATACTCCAAACGAAAAAATGTAAGAGACTACATTGGCCAAGACATCTACCACGCACGGAAGAAGACAGAATTCTTAAGAACACTTTCAGCATTACATTCACAATCAAGATATGTCAAGGACGTCTTCACACACGATGTAAAAATGATGATGTGGGAATTTGAAGCTTTGGGTGTATCTGAAGACTAGAGATAACTGCCTATCGATAGGTGAAAGTTGAGGGAAATTGTGGGTGCAGAGCATGATCTACAGGGCCTGTGATCGTTGAATAAGAAGAGGAGCAGGAGTAAGTAACTGACTGATACCAATCTAAATCTTGATTCACACGCTCGCTGAAAATACAAAGCAGAATATGCCTAAGTGGGGCAGCAATTCACACGCTGTATGTTGACCCATGATGCATTGCAACGCTAACTTAAAACAGCTGATTATCAACATATTTTATTTTCTAGTTGATAAACATATATTTTAGATCACTCTCCCGACGAAGTGCTGTGTAGTGGAACAATCCAATACATCGATAAACAGGCTTTAAATTAACGGGTTATTTCAAAAGTCCTCACAACGGCCAACGAAGTTGTTTGATCGCTGTTAGCTTTAAAGCGCATGCGCTGTCATATTAACATACGCTGTTTTTTTCACATACACTGTCATATGAATATGCGCAATGATTTGATATGATTGGTTCCGACATATGATTGGGTCTCCTTTGCCGAATATCTCAGGCAGAGTGGATGAATTATAAATGAGTTGAGTGAAACATCTCGCGCCGATAAGGCGGAAATCTTTTGATTGACTCAAAAGAGTTCATCAAGTGACCAAGTTTTTGTACTGCACTGTTTTTTTTGGCAAACTCATGAGTCCACAGTAAGAGCACGTGCTTTAAGTTTAAGTAACAGCGTAGTCAAACGTGGGAACCAAGGGTGTAATGTGAGTCTGGAAGAACAGGAATAAACATGGTCAGCTCCAGAAGTTACAGGGTTCTGTGAGGTTCTGAACTTCTCATAGCAGTCCGTAGCCAACAGTTTGTGTATCATAATGGAGCGTGATCATTAAGAAAATATTTGTGTGAGATCTAAGACACTGTTATGCTGTCATAAAGTGGCCCTTACTTGGACGACATTTGTTACGCCACTATTAGCTGGCCCAGTGTTTGTACGCGAATTGTTATGTTCTTATAGCTGGTCCACGTTGGGCCGCCAATTGCCACCTTAAGTAATATTTTTGGTGATAAATGCCCGACGTTTGTAAGTCATTTATAATATTAAATTATAAAATAAATTAAATTATTATAATATTAATATTAATATTAATATTTAAAGCATTAGTGTGCTAAGCATAATGTTCTATTCCCAAGTCTTAAGTGTAATTTTTTCAATTCAAAAAATGCTATATTGGTTGTCATTATAACCGTAACCAACGAATTTAATATCGTTAGCTAATTAATACAGCACAAATCTAACGTGTTCAATTCTTGAAATGAGAATGGATATATACCAATGTTGGAAAATTCGATAAAATTTATATTATAAATGAACTTATCATTTATATTTTTTATATAACATTAACTTTATTTCTATTAAAACGACTATTTTTACCCATTAAATATGTTATTTGTATGCATGAGAAAAATGTCACGCAAAGCATAGTAATAAGCAAAGCAAATATATTATTAATGATGATTGTTATAGGAATGAATTGTGACATTATGAATCAATACTCTCTAAAGCATAAAATGTGTCATTGGAAGCGTGATTCATTTCAGTCTATGTTAAGTATCTTAGTTGAATGCTTTAGTTTTATATTATTCTTATAAAGGTAAATATAATGTATACACATATTAAGGTCTTTTTCTTGAGCTAAAATTCTAATAGGTAAAAGGTAAATAACATTTTGACAGTGTGCTAATGTATCAAATAAATAAATCAAATACACTAGCTATGACAGATTAGTTTGAACACTTATAAATGTAATCTGTTATAGCGAGTGTAAGTGTTCAAACTAAGATGTGAATGTAATGAATGTGTTAGTGAATAATTTGGTGTTACGATCCACATAAAACACAGAAAATAAATATATTTTATTAAAAGCTGTCAGATATAGTAAGATGTTTATAGATATTATTCTTTGAATCATTGAAGTAATAATAATTTGACTGCTTTATTTGGTTAAAATCGTTTATCAAGAAAACTGTCATCTCTCATGTGGATATTTCTAGGCATTTACACTTAAATTTAAAAAAAAAATTGATAAAAATAACCATATGGAATTGTAAGTAATATTTCAAGATGATTTGGTTTCACACGATACAATAGTGATTGGTTTGTAGAACTACAAGATGAAAGTTTCTGGAGAAGCGTGGAATGATTCAGGGAAACATTCATTGGTAACCCAAGAACACAATTTATATTAATAAATACGTTGAACGGAATAAAAGAAGAAAGGAATTTAAAGAAGAGTACTGTAAAGCGTGGTATGTATGTATAGATGTAATATTCATGTACAGATCAAGAGAAATAAAACAAACCTTCCTTTGCAAAATATCAAAACCACGGCATTGTTTTTAAATCAGTTTTATAAATATGTTTTCATATTGATTCCTTCAAAAATGTCGATGACAAGTCAATACGAAAACATATTTTGGAAATTCTACGTGATATAAATGGAAACTTTACACAAATATTGGGAGGTAGAGCTTTGTATGGATTAAAGAAGCCAAGGAAGAAAATTGTACATTAAAAATTAAAGAACTATGGTAGTTGTCAGGCGAAACCCAGAAAACCTATGTTAAATACGTTCCCTATGGATAATCTAACAAGGACTGTTATGATGTTATACCGGATATTTTTTATATGGAATAAAAAAATTAATATGATTCGCATCTATCATATTATTCAAATAGTTTTTTTGAAAAATGTTGGGCTAAGATAATCAAGTATTACCCATTTTGGCACGAGTACTTGTAAAGTTATATTTGTTTTCATTTTGACAGAAATTAAAATGTCGAGGAAATTTTTCAGAAAAAGATAAGCCTTTATAGACACAAACTATCGTAGAGACAATTCCAATATTTTTGAGTGGGGGTGACATTGTTCATTCAGTAGTTCACTTGATCAACAAAGGTTTACTTATTTTATATATTTGGCTAAGTTTAGCTTTTACTAAGCGCAGATCAGGTAAGTTTATCTAGTTACTTTGAGTACACCCTTTTACTTCCCCGATATAGATAATTTGAAGCCGATGAATTAATCAGAGCAGAAGGTACCCTTAATTACATTTTATGATTCATTCTATATTGTAGACTCACGATTACGAGGTGGAAACTACTTATCCTTTCTGAAGACTGTTTCTTTCTAAACTATCAGAGAAAGTTCTGCTGGCAATGCGGCTGAACATGTTTGCTGCTTCATAATGAAACACTTGCACTTTTTACGAACCTGCAGTGAGACTTTAATTTGGACGAATACTATTGCAGATTGGATGCAACGGGCCTGTTGTTTGACCGGCGTGATCTCCTGATCTGGTTGTGGGTCCGCACGAAGAAAATCGTGTACTCCCGGTGGCATAATACAAGATAACATCGTTGGAATGAATTTTGGGGCTGCTGGAAGTAGTATCCGAGATATACCGCATATCTTGCAACGAACACGACATCCATGGTACAGAAGTGCTGAATTGTGTTGTGAATGCAATGGTGGGCACCTCGAAAATATCCTATGAACTTGCAATGTTCCTCTAATCAGGTCATTAAAAAAACTCTATTATGTGACGTTAGTCTCTGTTCGACCCAACCCTGTCAGTCTCTTGAAAAATAAGCATCGAGTTGTTTTAAGACTCTTAGTTTATTTTATAGTGGTGATTCCAATTCACCACTTTATGGTATACACTTACAAATCATCTTGTTTAGAAATCATAGTGGGGTTGATATTTGGGTCTGTTAAAAGTGATCTTATTTGTAGGATATTTCTGAAAAATATATAGTAACATCCGTTGGAAATTCTAAATAAGTATTGAAATAAAAACTAAATTAATTCAAAATTAAATTAGCATACTTACCGAAGACTGCTTTATAACAGTGGTTCTCAAACTAGGGTACGCGTACCCACAGAGTTATGCGCAGGTTTTTGAGGTGGTGTGCGAACATTTATAAATGAAAATGGACAAACATGATGAAATAACGAAACGTGGCGGAGAATGTTTAAATTGACTTGGAGGAATGTTCTCTTTAATTGCGTGACATTTTGTCTTTTGGGAAAAAGTTATCGTGGGGGAACATTGGACAGTTATAATAATTCTTACTAGCATCACTCCCCGTTCATGTAATAAGGCTAGAACACCTATGTAGGGATTACAATAATGTGTTAGGGATATTGAAAATTGAGGATAGATAAACTGTAGTCAAATTTACGCAGAGCACGATTATAAAACGGTTTGTGAAAACTCAAAACCCTTATACCAAATGGTATTTAGAGACCTGATCCTCACCGCATAAGTAGCACAGTCTTTTTCGAAATTGAAGATCTAAGCCAAATGGCTACCGAAATGAGTTATATTATTAATAAGAATAATTACTTGTGTTATTTAAATTTCTGAATAGGTTGAATATTGTTTAACAAAATTTTGTCGATGTGTTTTCTGTGATACATAGCTATGAATAAATTAGGTATAAAATTATTTGGCCAAGCGCGGAGAATTTTTAAATTCTGTACGATGAAGACGTCAAGAAGTTAACTGTAATCCTAAAAGTTATTTGTATTTTTAAAATAAATGTTTAATACCACGACATTTTTCTACAAGATAAAGTCGTTAATGTATATTTAAATTTAACAGTAGTATATTATAAAGTGTTAGTTTATCTATTTGTGAAAAACATATTAAATTAATATGTTATTTTTTGTGTGTATATAATAATAAAGAAATATTTACTATGAAAGTGATAACGAGTATTATGTTGATATCATATATCAGACTCATTGAAACAACACTACAAGAAGCAGTTGAACATGTCTATAGAACTAAAAACTTATCAGAATTATTTTACTGCATCAATGAAATGATTGGAGAAAGTTGGTCTAGGCCATTAGCAGCAGTCGTCTTCCAAGAAAACAATTTTCCTATTTCTAATGAATTATTCAATCAAATGAAATATTTCCCTACTCTAGTCTTAAATATAAATGAGTACAATATTAAGGATAATAAAGAAATGTTTGAAGAAAAGGTAGTTTTAAGTGGCAAATTAGAGATACCCAAAGTTATATTTTGGTTTGTGGAACATTATGATAGTATTTTTTGGGAGCGACTTGAAATATTTAATGAAACATTTCTTGTTCACGCGAGAATGCCATTTATATTAATAATTGCATCCCAAGATATTGATGAAATAAAAACATTTAAAAAAGAATGTCATAGGTTTTGGGATGAATACCATATTTTAAATCTAGTAATAATTGCTGTACCAAAGTTAGAAAGAAATATTCACTCAGGCTCAAAATTAACTAAAACAATGGCATTGTTTTTTAATCAGTTTCTTAGTGATGGCTCGTTTTTGGACTTTTCAAAAAGTATAACAAAAAGTAAAAATATATTTTTAGACAAACTAAATGATATTCATGGCTATGAAATAAAGGTCACTGAAGATAGGAGTATCTATGGTTTGAAATCAGAATACATCAAATCTCCTTATTTTTACATAAAGACGTTTATAGAACATATAAACGGAACAATGTTGATAGTAGGAAAGAAAGACCACACAACAAATAATGGCAACATTTCTAGTGTGATAGATGACTTTAACAATAAGAATATGTCGCCAGATATATATGGAAGTGTCTTCTTCAAACATCCGAACAATATATTTACATCTACAATTTCTCCAGAAACCACTGCTTTGACATTTCTTGTGCCAAAGGCAGAACGTGTTCCAAAATATATGAATGTAATTTTACCTTTCACCAATAGTTGTTGGGCAGCTATATTCTGCACGCTCCCGATTATTACGTTGTTTTGGAAACTGTTCAGAAAAGATGCGACCTTCGAAACTGAAACACTCTTGGAGACTGTTCGTCTCTTTGTGAGCGGGGCAACAATTCTACCAGTGGTTTCATCAACTCAAAAATGTTTTGTTGTTCTGTGTTTGTGTTTTAGTGTCATATTTATAAATGCCTATCAGGGAAGTTTGACCAGTTACTTGACGAAACCCCATTACTACTCTGATATAGATACGTTAGACCAGTTGATAGAATCAAATCTTTTGATCTCCGTACCTAATGTTGTAGGTTTTAGTAAGAGTTTTGATGCTTTGTATGAAAATATTGACCTAAATGATAAAATTGTAACGGAGTTATTTAAAAGAAGTAATTTTGTAACTGACGTAGGAAATTCCCTTGACACGGTTGCCTTTAACAGGACACATGCGTTTGTTGATGGTTCTATGATAACCCAGCTGTACATAGAGCTCAACGAATATTATGAAGAAGGTTATCCTCTAATGCACATCATGAAAGAATCTCCGTATTCATTTCGCCTCGTTTTACACTTCCCCTTTGTTTCACCATATCAAGACAAATTTGATATTTTAATAAGGAGAATATGTGAATCTGGTTTAAATAGAAAGTGGCTTAATGAAGATAAATACGAAATAATGCTGTCAGTTCATAATAGGGTTAAGTCAGCAGAACTGAAACAACTTGGTATCAGCCATGTTCAGACTTCTTTCTACATTCTCCTCGGAGGTCTAACACTCAGTTTCATTTCACTGATCTGCGAGATATTATTTGGCATTCTTGTAAGACCTTTCAACAGAAATACAATAATTAATCTAGATGTAATTTAATGTACTATCAAGTAAATCTAATTTATTCATTATGTTAAAAGTTTTGTAAATTATTTGAGTTATTTTGCCCATTTAATTATATACATATGATTAATTATTCTTCGACTAATGGTTTAACGCATAGATTTAATGTTAATAAAATAATATTACTAATAATAATAAGTATATTTATATTTTGAATAGCTTTTACTTGAGTTGTGTTTCAAGAAAAATATGATGATAATATTTTGTATTTAATGTTATTCAATATAATGAAAGCAAATTAATATTCTCTCCCATTTTGCTGTGAGAATACAAAGTTGAAACATTTAAATATTATATAACAATATTCATCATTTAATATATTGGTGTTGGCTACCTGTTGTATTTCCCGCCCTTTCCCCTACCTTTCCCCGTCCATTTCCCCCTCCCTTTCCCCTCCGTTCTTGCGCAAAAATCCTGCCTCAAACTCCTACCTAAACGTGGTTGGTTGGTAAATTTTCCCTTCCTTGTTCACCACCCCAAAAAATAAAATAAATCTATTAATATTCAATTCCTCTTGTTCAGTAGCAAGCTTAAATTTAATTATTCCACTTTGATATAACTTATAAATTAGGATCATAATATAATTTGTCATGGTAGGCACAATACTTCTCAAGTTCATCTAAGTTTGTATAGTGTGTTATCTGATCTATTTTTCTAGTGAACCTTTTAGTAAAAGGAAAACTTTTATTATATAATATAATATGGTCGTGGAGTATTTAAAACCTTGTATGTTATTAAATCTGCTCCTTCCATCTATATTAAGAAAATTGTGTTTTTATCACTCATTTTTCTCCGATAAGTTTAAAAATAAAGTTTGCTTTTCTTCAATCCACCATCTCTAAAACACATTTTACTTATTTTGATTTTTTTAAATGTTTGTATCATGGTCTTTAGGACAATATAATAACTTCCAAATAAGATGAATAATAAGTATTTGTATCATGTTCGATTATACAGTATTATCACTATAGTAAATGTTTTGTAGTTTTGGATTGATTTATTATCTTTTAGTGAACAGAACTCATATTATTAAGGAAAAGTATTTAACATTTCCTTGCTCTGCTGTGGACAATTTTCTCTAAAATATGTCAAATATTTTAACTTTGTTCTTTCTTAGTTGCTGATTAATTCTTTTAAACCAGAAAAGTGATGATTATAGCATATAAAAACACACCAACGGGGAGTTGCTTTAAAGATATTTATATTATGTTAATAATGTATGATCATAACAACATAGATATAATTGAAAAAATAAATCTCCATTTTTAGTTCAATTTACAATCCATATAACTCCCAGATCAGATATTGGGCTTTATAACGGACAGTAAACTTTTAATTATTTATAGCCGTATATTCTTTTAAATCTTGAAATCCAAATTAATTTTAATAATTCAAATATTAATGGGTTCTGCTGGTATCTCATGTTTATAAGTAATCTTGTATTAATTTAATTTAAATTATTATTATTATTATTATTAGCACCGCGTCTTACTACCCGTTCGGGTTATACGCACTTACGCTAATGTGTAATGGTAGGAGTGATAGTGAGATGAAATGAAGGACCTACAGTTTTTAACGTGGAATCCGAACCACGGTAGAGGCCTGGCATTCCTCAAATAAATTTCAAGTGTAATTTTAATAGCTTTATATGTAGAAACTAGTCCTATGCCTATATTGTGTTTGGAATAGTTTGTAGCACCAGAGCTGTAATTAATATCTCGTCACACGTTTATTACTAAACATGAATATATTGATAGTTTCATTAAATGATATTAACGTGTTTAGTAAAATGTTTAAATTTATATAATAAATAAAAACTAGTCATGTAGTCAAAGGTATTAAGGTGCCTGAACATTATGAGAAAATTAATACTTAATGACAATACTAGAAAAATAATATTTTCGAGTTGGTTTTACAAAAATTTATTAATATGTATGCAATTCAAACTTTTATGTAATTTAAAGCACCTCCAAGAATTTGTTGTGACTTAGGTTATTTATATATATATTTTTTGCTCATGATAGATGGAGTTTTTACAATAAAATATTAATGTGTATACAATTCAAACTTTCATGTGATTTTAAGAACCCGCAAGAATTCTGATTTAGGTCATTTATATAATTTTGATTGTTCACAATAT
The DNA here is from genome assembly GCA_902151445.1 of Timema monikensis. Taxonomy (NCBI): domain Eukaryota; kingdom Metazoa; phylum Arthropoda; class Insecta; order Phasmatodea; family Timematidae; genus Timema; species Timema monikensis. The sequence continues at coordinate 48,225 of CABFVZ010001301.1, forward strand.
AAAGTTACATCTTCATTAAAGGTGATTCAAATCATTAATTAAATTGGCTTTTAGACCTTATTTCCTATAAATGGGTTATTCAACCAGTTATGTTAGCAGTTAAAATATATATTATATAAATATAATAGATATGGAAATAGTCAAAAACATATATTTGACCTAAATATAGATATAGTTCTTCAAACTATTTGAAATATTATTAATTAATTATAAATGATGTGATGTTAGATATTAGTTACTATGAAATATATTACATTTATTACACTGTTTCCCCATCTTATAGGCTACACCACAGTGGATACCTAATATGTAACATTGATCATTTTCAGTTCAAACGGATTTTATATGTATTCTTACTAATGTAAATGCAATTTTTACATTAATATCATGTTATTTATATGCATTACTTTTATTTGCATTTAATAAATACAATATTCTTATATAGGATTATCAGAACAGTTCTAAACTCATTTTTATTAAGCTATATTCCATTGTATGAATTTATTCTTTGTTTTAGTGTTACGAGATTGTTATACAATTATATAAATTCAATAAACAACGCACTAATTTAAAATAAATGATTTTTTTTCCTTAATGGAAGATATTTCTTCTATACAGCTTTTTAATGTTTCTAATCTATACTTATAAAATAACATGTCCTGACTGACTGACTGACTGATTCATCATCGCCGAGCGCAAACTATCAAGGCTACAAGCATGAAATTCGGACTGTATATTCATTTTGTTATGTAGGCACCCACTAAGAAAGGATTTTAGAAAATTCCACCCCAAAGGGGTCAAAATAGGGGATGATAATATGTATGAAAGTCCGTCATTTTGAAAGTTACATAAACAAAATTTTGTATTTCGGTTATTGACGTAAAACAAATAAATACGTGTTTCAGGAATTTTGGAAATTTTATTTAATAAGGGATGAAAAAGGGGGTGAAAGTTTGTATCGGACTTACTTTATTTTTGATCTGAGGTCAAGTTATGGTCATCAACGTAACGTAATATTTTAAATTAATCTGTAAATACATATGTATATTTTCGTATTTGTATATAATCAACTTCCACGCGAGCAAAGCCGCGGGCAACAGCTATTTAGTAAAATATAGAATATAAGGACATACCTGAACTGTTGTTATCATGTATGTCCTGGCTTTGAGAACCATATGAATATTTGTGTTAGTATCATTATTTCATGTTTAGTATCACACATTAATTTTCTATATTTTTAACAATATACAAAATAACATGACATGCATAGCCTGCTTGAGGTGTAGCTCCAAAATATTATAAACTTTTTGTATTAACATATTGTCTTACATTATCTTGATTCATGGTTTTGAGAATATGAATTTTTAATGGTTTAAATTAATATTTGAGCTATTATAAGCAATTCCACAATACTTTTTAAAAACAATGATTTTTTTTTCTCATCCTCGACTTGACCCTTTGTTTCTTATTTAATGTTTTTATGACTGTGTGCCTTACCACGATTCTTAATCATTAATATATTATATTAGACGATGTACAATTTATTGGTGGACTTGTCAAACAAAGCTATAAATACGTAAGACTTCTGTAAAATGAACCGATTCAATAATCTAGGTTTGATAAATAAAAAAATGTTTCATAGACTACATAAGCATCCAAACATCCGGTTTATATTAAAACGATGGTAATACGGCGGATAGCTCAATTTTGATGATCAGTTACTATACTACAGATAAAAAATTGATTTTAAAGAAGCTTTTTTTTTTGAGGCCCTCAAAACTGAACCATTATATTGTGTAGCACGTATTTGTTGTTTTCAATTTTTCATATATTGTGAGAATTTTAATAATTTGTTAAATTTTCATAATACTGTATCGTAGGGCGCGTGCAATCCATGGCCTGGATTCACTAACGGGAGCAAATATGCTCCGGGGCAAGTATAGTAATGGCGCAACTTTGCGCCCAAGATGCTCCCCAAGATGCGCCTTATTTATTTGCGCCATTTTCGTATTCACTAAACAAGGCGCAAATTGGTGGCAGGAATAGGGTGACGTCATCATAAACGTCATCAATTGCTCTCTTTTCAACCAATCCTTGTGAAGAATTTACTTCCAAAGTCAAGGCTACTTTATTTTAAATCTGTAATGAAAACGACAGCAAATACAAAGATTTTTAAACATTTTGCTCATAAACTAGCAATAAAATTAGAAGCGGATTCTTTCTGGATGTTTTAGAAAAACAATATTAGTACATTATTTTATATTTATTTATATTATTAGTTTAAAGTTTAAGTTCCATTAAAGTGCGTATAACCCGAAAGGGTAGTAAGACGCGGTGCTAATAATAATAATAATAATAATAATAATAATAATAATAAGTTCCATTAATAAAACAATGTTTATAGAAACATTAAAACTTATTTTAAAGTTATACTAACTGCCATATTTAGTGACGAGATGTCTTTGGACTTGGAGGAATACAAACCTCTTTGGATCTAGACGAAGATTACACAGTTCGTAGTTTTGTTTAGAAATACTGCAAGAAATGCCATTGCGTTGTTTGAATGTAAAAATCCAACAATAAAAGGTACGTAATTGTTTTGTTACCACTGTCTAAATTGAAACAAATTTTGTGCTTGACATACGTTTTGTTATTTTAATTAATTCATTATTAATTGGAGTACAGTTATGTAACTAATTTTATTTTAAGCCAATATAATAATATGCCGCCTTTTAAATGTATTGAAGTGACTGTCATGATTTAATAGTTGCGTCTACTCTTGAGTGGTGGCAAATAAAAGGCGCAACTTTGCTCTCAAATTGCGCCTGCTCCTTTTAGTGAATAGGGATTTGGAACATATTTCGAACTTGCCCTGGCGCAACTATTTGCTCCCGTTAGTGAATCCAGGCCCCCGGTGTTCACGGGCCATTCACACATCGACGTATGAGCCACATGCTATTTAGGAGATACTGGGGTAAGAATCAAAATACTCACGGATCACCCAAGGTTTTGATTATTAAAAATAAAAACACATTCAATGGTATAATTAAACTAACAACTAAACAAGCCATTAAATTAGCTAGATGACCTGGTGGTTTAGGGGTAAAATGTTGGACTTCTGCACTGGGGTCTGATGTCCAATCCTCGGTCCCGGCACAGATTTATCTGATTACCAAACTCTTCCTTCACCTCTGACAAGACGTGTATTAATCACAACTTGTGAATGTGAAGAATACCAGGCCTCCACCGTGGTTCGGATCTCACGTTAAACTGTAGGTCCTCCATTTCATCACACAATCACCCTACTATTACACATTAGCGTAAGTGCGTATAACCCGAAAAGGTTAGTAAGTCACGGTGCTAATAATAATAATAATAATAATAATAATAATCACTACATTAGATAAACATAGTAATAATAATTAAGTATATAAGTTTCATTATATGTGTTTTTAGACTCTTTTTAATTTAATTAAATAAGCAAATTACTGTCTGTAAAACACGTCATAATAGTTACTCTTTAAATATTTAAAAAATCACAAAATGTTCACTAATTTTGTAGTCCGTAGTCCACAGTAATAATTAATGTCTACATCACCCGCGTAGTCCGCACAAGCCATGACATGTCCCACACACGGCACACCACGATTCCCCACGTTACCCGTCTACCTAACTCGACACGTAAAACTTAACAATGATACGATATTTTCGGTTATAATTTTACATGAACAGCCTTGAGATTTGGAATTTATCCGTTGAAAATCCCCGTATGATTATATATTATTAATGCTGCGTGTTATAAAAGTTATGAATCAATACTCTATAAAGCATAAAAGGTGCCATTGGAAACGAGATTTGGTTCAGTCTATGTTTTGATTATTCATTGCATTTTATAGTGTTATTTTGTTTTTATAAAGCTAAATATATTTTTTACACATACTTACGTATTTTGATTAAATTAAATTTTTATTGGGGTATGTTAAATAACAATTTGACGATGTACTAATTTATCAAATCATACAATCAAATCAATCACTCAAATAAATAAATATTTCAGATGAATTATTGGATTTAAATGGTTAAATAGAAATTGGTTTGTAAAACTACATGATTAAAGTTTTTGGATAATAGTGGAACTATTATTCAGGGAAACAATGCCTGGTGACCCAAGAACGCCATTTATATTAATAAACAAGTTAAACGGAATAAAAGAAGAACGGTATTTAAGAAGAATGCTGTAAATGGTGGTATGGATATACAATTTTAAAAGACGTATTTATTTATTTAACACATCCTAAAAAACAAACAAACCTTTCTTCGCAATATATCTAAACCATTGCATTGTTTTTAAATAAGGTTTATAACGATGGGTTCATCTTGGTTCCTTCAAAAATGTTGATGAAAAGTCGATGCGAAAATATATTTTTGTAAAAACTACGTGATATTAATGGTGACATAATAACAATATCGCAAGGTGGAGCTATTAATGGTTTAAAGTCAGGAGAGTTAATGATACATTTAAAAAAAGAACGATGGTAGTTGTTAGGTGGAAACAATAAACCCGATGTTAAATCGATGGAGAATCTAACAAGGAATTTAATGATGTGATAACAATTTTTTTTAGATGAAAAAGGCATTGTAAAGTAACAAGATATCATATTCGCATCCATCATTTCATTCATATCATTTTTGTTTGAAAAATGTTGTGCCAAAGGAATAAAGTATTCCTAAATATATGAAAATTGTATAGTAATTTTTTCCATTTTACCAAAAATTACTGTGGATATTATTCAGAAAAGATAGGTCTTTGAATACAAAAACTATCTTAGAGACAGTTAAAATATTAGTGAATGAGGAAACATTAATCTTCCAGTAGTTTGCTTGATCAAAAATCTTTTACTTATTTTATATCTTTGGCTAAGTTTAGCTTTTATTAAGCGCATATAAGGTACGTTTATCTAGTTACTTTGAGTACACCCTATTACTTCCCCGATATAGATAATTTGAAGCCGATGTAATTAACAAAGCAATTGGTATCCTTGCTTACCTTTAATGATTATAGATCTTGGACTATCGACAATAGTGATTGAGCCACAGAAACACTTTCCTGGGGAAAAGCTTGTTTATAGCAATTGCCTGACAAACCAAACCAATAACTTTTATACAAGTAGGCATAAATATATATGTAGTTATTTTTTTTATCACTGCATCTTCCGACACGTTCGGGTTAAACAGTTATGTATTCATTGAGTTTAAGAGATTAAGAAGGTTATATTTAAAGGAAGTGTACTGTTATTTGCGTGGAAGGATAGTGGAAAAAACACCTCTACTACACCTGGCATATATATGAACCTTGATCTCTCAATAATCATCAGCTTAGTATACTGCGATAGTAGCGCTTTAGACCTCGTGAACATTTTAGCATAAATCATTATTGTTGCCGACACAATAAGTTCTGTACCGACGTCTGCCCATGTTTGATGTTTCACAAATTTAAAATCGAAGTGATTAGCTTGTTGGCATTAATATTTAACATATAGGCCAATAGAATTAAACTTAAAATTTAATTAGAAGGGCGAAAAAAAATTAAGCAGTAAAAAGACAGATTTGGGATTTTTTTTAAAATTGATAAGCAGACGCTTACAGTTGAAATAAAAATTCAATCATGTAAAATATATGTTTTTTTTTTCTATAAAAGTCAAAATTTCTTTGAGAAAAACTAAACACTACTTTGTACTGAAACGAAAGTAACTAGCAGAACATGCTTGGGCATGTCATCCATTCGCACGCCAACTAATGCACGCCACCCCAAAACTTGATTCACACGCTCGTCGAAAAATAGAAAGAAGAATCTGTGCAGTAATTCACACACTTTGTATGTTGACCCATGATGCTTAGCAACGCTTTAAAACAGCTGATTATCAACATATTTTATTTTCTAGTGTATAAACATATATTCTAGATAATTCTCCCGATGTATGTTTTCAAATTATAACGCTGTGTCGTGGCACAATCCAATACATCGATACACACGCTTTACATTAACGGGTTATTTCAAATCTCCTCACAACAACCAACGAAACTGTCTGCTCGCTTCTAGCTCTACAGAGCATGCGCACTGATTTGAGATGTTTGGTTAGGATTTTTGATTGGTTCTCCCGTGCCGAACATCTGGAGCAGAGCGGACAAAGTAGAGAATAGTTGAACTTCAGCAGAACAGCTTGCGTCGATTAAGCGGAAATCTTGTGATTGGCTTGGATTGGCATCACGTGACCACGTTTCTGTTCCACGCTAGTTTTTTTTACGACGAACGTGTGAATCCACCCCTAACTGTGTGACTCCAGCAGAATAAAATAGAATGGCTGTCGTTGTACTGGCAGGCTGATAGAAAACATACAAGCTACTAACTAGCAGCTGCAATTTTACACGTACCTCTGACATGCTAGTAGCCAGCTACTCGCATGCTTAGGCCAATATAGGAGCATATATATCTGCGGGATTAGAATTCAGAAACACTACTTAGTGTGGGGTTTCAGGGAACGCGAGAAAATACCAGTGTGTTTGCTATTCCTATAGCAAAAATATTTTGACTCGAAATAAATCAAATATTGTTTCTTCGCATTTATATAGTAAAATTATCTTCTCACGGTGATTACAAAAATTCTTGAAATTCGGTCAAGGGTGTCCTAGAATTTCATGAAAACGTTTTCTCTTTAATTAAAAAGTTTACAGAACCTCTGAGTGTCTTATAGGACTAATTACAGAACTTCTGGGTGTCTTAGAGGACTAATTTATTACCTCTGGGTACCTTCTAGGACTAAAAAAACTAAAGTAGAAATATTGAACACGAGGGATACATCCTAATGTAAACATTGGCACCAGAAATAATACTTATGTTGATAAGTGTGACTTGTGGTAAATACGCTTACTGAATAGATCTTTAAATTACTCGAATATGAAATAGAGTGTATAACAAATTAATCAATACATTATAATTAAAAACAATATCTTCAATAAAGGAATAGTGTGTCATTAGCATGACGACTAATAATAATCGTGTATCTACGATGAAATAAACTTATAAAAGTTTCTATATAAATATAAATTAATAGTCACATGTAACAGTGAAATAAAATAAATATGACCTTGATAGTGAATCTTCCTCAGCAATGATTCTTAAAATTGTGAAAAGAAAAGTTTGAGAGATTTTAATAAAGATTTTAAACATGGTGTCAAAAGACATGCTTTCGAAATTTTCGATTTTTTTTTTATTGATTTGACCACCTTCACTGAAATACTCCGTAAGATAAAGTTTCATTCTGGATCCCTTGAAAATTAGTTCCAAATTTATTTTTATTTATAGACATAAATATAGTGTAACAGTACAACTTTTGTCGACAAGTTTTTCCAAAATTAATTTTGGTAAAAATCGGTGAAGTGACGATAATATTAAATTATAAATCTTGATTTTTAAAAACCTACTAAACACTAACTTGAACCTAAGTGAAAGTTACCAGTAAAACATGCTCGGGCATGTTATCCATTCGCACGGCCACTTAACACAACCCCACTTCTATTTCAGACCAAACTTCCCACATCTTAAACAAGACTGATCAGCTGTAGTTTGATTTTTAACGTATTTTACGAGTTCCAACGAGAATCATAATGGCCGACATTACATTAGAGAGAAATGGACTACTTGCAGAGTGGGATAGACGAAGCATATGACAACACACAAATACGTCACCCAATCTCGTGCTTTTTTAAATTTTAAAAACCCCAAAGGTAAAAAAAAAGAAGAAACGGAGGAATTTGAAGAAAGAAGTGGGAAAGGCGGTAATTAGAATAAAGCAGTGGGAGAGGCGGGAATTAGAAGAAAGAGTGGGAAAAGAGCGAATTAGAAGAAAGAAATGGGAGAGGCGGGAATTTGAAGAAAGAAATGGGAGAGGTGGGAATTAGAAGAAACAAGTGGGAGAGGCGGGAATTAGAAGAAAGAAATGGGAGAGGCGGGAGTTAGAAGAAAGAAATGGGAGAGGCGGGAATTAGAAGAAAGAAATGGGAGAGGCGGGAATTAGAAGAAAGAAATGGGAGAGGTGGGAATTAGAAGAAACAAGTGGGAGAGGCGGGAATTAGAAGAAACAAGTGGGAGAGGCGGGAATTAGAAGAAAGAAATGGGAGAGGCGGGAATTAGAAGAAACAAGTGGGAATACCATCTTAGAAATGAAGCCAGGATGACAAACATTATTTTCAGTGGTGCAAAAAAAATATTGAAATTTATCAGTTAATTATTAAAATAATCTTTCATGTAAGTGTCGTCAAAATGGCTACCAGAGACGCAATGACAGTTTAATATTATTAATAGAACTCTTTAATGACGATTCTTGGACCTTTAGTGAGTTATGGACCAACGCACAGTTTAGAAGACGATGAACTCCAAGAATATATTTTGAAATTGACATTGAAAATCTTGAAAGCGCTTCTTTTGACGCCATAATTAAAAACTTTATTGAAAACACTAAAACTTTTCTTTTCCTAATTTGAAGAACTTGTGTTGAACAAGATTCACAAACAAGAGCATATTTATTTTATTTCACTGTTACATTGGACTATTAATTTATATTTATATAAAAACGTTTATTAGTTTAGTTCATTTTAGATACACGGTTATTATTAGTCCTCAGGCTAATGACACACTATTTCATTTATTGAAGATATGGTTTTTATTTAAAGTGTATTGATTAATACTGATTTATAAATTCTTATAAGGTAATTTAAATTTTTCCTCAACAATAACTCTGGAAATAATCTTTTGGCCAGAGCCATTCCTTCGACACGAATGCAATGTTTTGTCTTTTATTATTCATATAATTTAACTACCAACCTCATAAAGGAAATCTATTTATTATGGGTGACCTGGTGGTCTAGGGGTAAGGTGTCAGACTTCTGTGCTGGCAAAAGGAGACCTGGAATTCAATGAAAATGTTCTCTATTTGAAAAGTCTAATTAAAAACGTAACTATCTTCATGACAGATTGTCAACAACTGATGATATCAACTTATGAAGATAATTTTTTTAAACTTATGTTTAATGTGAATAAACATTTAATCTAAATTGACCAAATATATATTTTGCTATAATAACTTTAATAACACTGGTTTTGACTCGCATTCCCAGACGTATTAAATATAGAAATCTTTTAATGATACGCAAAGGGGAATTTAAAGGAAGTATTTTATGTGGAGAAAGAGAGAGAGAGAGAGTGTGTGTGTATTGGTATATATTAGTCTATTATACTATAAGGCCACACGGCTGACTCATTCACTGACATTAATGTTTTATCCACTTCCATATGAGCAAGAAACTTGAAATTTGGCAAGCTTATAGCTTCTAGCCTGTAACCGACGAGCATTTTTCAAAGAGTAAACCTTTTAATTTTTAACCCCCAAATAAAAAAAAAAATTCAAAATGGCGCAGCTACTTTAAAGTCGGTGCGGACCTTTCATTGGAGGTCTCTTGTGGTTAAACGGTAAGACCTATAAAACAAAAAACGGCTCTGGAATTATATTAGTTTACATCCATTTTCAAAGAAAATACAACTGGGTTTGGGGACTGCACCCCCAACGAGTAAAGCGAGTATATATACATATCCAAAAGCGAAAGCCCTGACTAACTAGACTGCGTGACACTCACTCATCACTAATTCTCATACTTCCCACGAAGTTAGAGGGATGAAATTTTGCCCAGGTGTTCTTTATAAGCTAATTAGGAAGAAAAAATATGTTTCATTATGATGTTTCTTGATTAAGGGGGTGGGTGACCTGGTGGTCTAGGGGTAAGGTGTCGGACTTCTGTGCTGGCGGCAAGGGGTTCAAACCTCGGTCCCGGCACAGATTTATCTGATTACCAAACCCTTCCTTCACCTCTGACAAGATGTGTATTAATCACAACTTGTGAATGTGAGGAATTCCAGGCCTCCACCGTGGTTCGGATTCCACGTTAAACTGTAGGTCCTTCATTTCATCTCATAATCACCCTACCATTACACATTAGCGTAAGTGCGTATAACCCGAACGGGTAGTAAGACGCGGTGCTAATAATAATAATAATAATAATAATAATAATAATAATAATAATAATAATTAAGGGGGTAAAATCGTGCTAGTTACCCTAATAAACGATATTTAAACTCTTTATAGGGTAATAATCCGAAAAGTTTGTTCAATTAATGTCTTCGGAAAAACGTAGAAATTATTTTTAACCCCGTAGATGCACCTAAGGGGAAGAACATTTTTTTTTTTTTAATTTTGTGGTGTTTTTAGTGTCTGTGTGAGTGAGAGGGCCCGGCCCGGGGCGTTGTGTGGTGGTGGGAAGTGGTAAGGTGGGGCACAGACCTGCCCAGCCACACCCAGCTGATAACTCTCCAGGCAGTAGGCAAGGGGGCCCTGCCGAAAATAAAACTACTAATGAGAAACGATACATGGTCACCTCCTAATGGTGTTTCTCAGTTAGCACTAAGAACCATGCCATTAAGCTTCGAACAAAAACTCATTTTCATCCAAAATTAAATAATAACACAATATCTCGTATAAAGAACGGGAATTCAGCTAATAGAGGATAAAAGACCCTTATTACGCTCGAACTGGAGAGAAAATAATCGGAAGATTGAGAAGTGTTTATTTAGCATTAAATAATTTTCAGAATCACAATTCCCATAGGTTCTATACACGTGTATTTTCGCAATGCCATTTGTGTATATCTCCGGCTCGAGCCGAAATTATTTTACTAATCGGGCTAAAAGGTGTTACCTGGGGTTTTCATGTGGTACTTGCGAGGGATATTTGGAGTTAGATGTCCAACCCTAAATTTAAGGGTAGTTTAATGAATGGCAAAAAGCGAAACAAAAAAATCGATTCTCTAAATTCAGTAAAACTCTTTTGATTAAATTTTACATGTATTTATATCTTTTATATTTATAAATAATATGGAGATTCTCATTTTCTCATACTTTTGACCTTGGGGGTTCTTTAAATTAGTGAATTTCTAACATTTGTTTTCGTTTTTCCTAATTATTTGAGAGAGGAATAATTGATCACTGTAAAGATACACATCTTGAATACAAAATTATTTTTTATAAAACCAATAATTTCTGAGCTACAATCAAATATATGTAATTTTTAATTAAGATCTTTGAAAATAATTAAATTCCTAAGCTCTTTGATAGACAATTTTTTTTTTGTAATTTTTCTAAAGCATGTTTTGGTAAACAAAAGCTGTGGTTAATAAATATGAGTAAGGTTAACAGAGTTTAATTTATTTTTATTATATATTATTGGGCTTGGTCAAGTAATGTATTCACTTCGAAACTTAAATTCAAAGCTTGTATTATTTTACAGTTTCTGTTTGTAGATTTGTTTAAATAATTTTAAAAATAAGAAAAATTTAATAAATTAATTTAAAATGTTAACACCTGGTGAGAATAAAATCATTACCGGCAAGTGTTGAACTGGCCCCACCAAAAATAAATATCACACGCCACCAGTGTGAAAGGTTGAAAGCTTTTTTTTTATCCCATCACAGAATATATGAAGCCTTAATTTAAATAATAGTTATTTATTAACAGGGTCAAAACAAAAAAATTCTTATATGTGACACCCCCTCCTACTTACACGTTCCAATGTGCTTGGGCCATTGTGTGATGGGAAGTCTTTGGAAGAGGATATGCGGAGGGGAGGGGGATGATATGAATAAGATTATGGGTTCATGAATGACATTATACTTGGATTTTAAAAGGTTTATTAATACTTCTATAATCACTACAAATGTGGCATTAAAAGTGCGGTTAAAGTGAAGAACTTAATGAAGATTGCGAGACGAGTGACTGAACGAGGTGTTGTAAGGTTTTCCTACTGGCCTGTATGACTGCTATGCGGTCCCTTCAAGGCCATCGAACCTGGTTCCCTGGGATCAAATAGCAGCCCCGACTTTTACTAGGTGAACCTGACGACTTAGCCCGTGTGTCCCCGTGACAGACAACGTGACCTCCTATCTTACTATCTTCTACATTCAGCCTGAGGAGCTCAAGACCACCCCCCTTTAACCGGGCCGCTGTCCTGGTTCCTAGCTAAGGACTGGTGACACCTCATTTTGCGTCAGCTCCTCTAGCTTGTTGTTTATTGATTAATCATAACAATCCTCGTAACAGTCGTTATGTCACTCGCAACTCACAAAATACATTGTTTACACACAAATGATTGAGGATTGTTTAAGTAGTGTTAAATAGTCTTAAGAACCACTATTCTATTAACTTCTACACTCATGTGAGGATATTTCCATCAATATTTGTGGCAATGTTAAATGTAATGTGTCATGGTAACGTTATATTATATAGGCTTAAACTATTTTTTTAATAGAGGTAATATAAATATACAATAAACAATGTTATTATATAACTAATACTGGTCATGCAATAAAAAGTAAGGAAGTTAGCTAATATTGTGGGTTAAATAGAAATATAGAAGTATTGATCTTCCGGTAGAAAATAGAGTAGAAATAAAAACGTTATTAAGAAATATTAAAATGAGATAAAATGATCTGACAAGATGTAAACATATAATAGTATATAGTTAATTTTTTTTTTTTTCATTTCTATCTTCTACAATAGTGAAACTTCGTTTATTTGGATCAAAGAGAGCAAAGTCAGCAAAAATACAGCTATTCCTGATAAATCTCCTACTTGAAAATGCATTAATTTTTTCTGTAAAACTGTTGATGGTTTATTTTTAAACAAATCAATCTACTTCGGTGGCCGCATAGTCTAAGGCATCACTATATCAGTTGACTAGACTGCCGATGATGGGGAGATATTGTTTCAAAACTATGTCAGTTGTACTATGGGTAGTTTAAAAAAATGGTTTTACGATCTTTCTCACCACAAATGTTTGTACACCTTTCTAAAATAACCTTCCTAATCACTTAAATCATTAGCGTAGTTGTTACATAAATAAAAAATCTCACAGAATAAATATTGTAGTCATATATTTCGTTTTGTCAACGAAAGTTAGGTCATGGTTTGACCTTCATCCAGGTGAGTTAAGAGGGTTTATTCCTAAATGATTTCCACATTTTCCTTTCAAGAATGTGGATGCAATTCCTTTAAAATTACCTTTCTCTACAAATTACTACTATCGTGATAACGTGATTGTTTCGTGTGGAGTCAGAATGCCGAGGATGGTGAGATCAAGGTTCAAATCTCGGTTGGGTAGACTGGGGGTGGTTTTTCCTAAAGTGATTATTATTATTATTGTCATAAATAGGATTCTTTAATATCAAGATTATTATTAAAATGTTAATAAAAGCGATATTTTCTTAATAGTATTAAATAAATAAAAAAATATATTTAAATTAAATTAAGAGGAATACATTTAGGTTCTGTTGACTCAGAAATATATCCATCAATATAAGCTTTTATGGATCCACTATGATATGGCTTATAAGATTAGTAAATGGTGTATTCAGTCAAGGTAAATCTACTATCCCTAAAAAAAACGTAAGTTTATATTATGTATAATCATTTATGTTTAGAGGGGGCTTCAAATTAAATAATTGTTTTAAAAAAAAACAATTATCTATGTTCTGCATTATCTAAATGATTTTTTTTTCTGTAATATATGTACTATAGTATTATTTAGTGATGGTTAAGTTTTTTACTATATTTGTAAGGAAACTGAGTCAAAGATAATTTACTTTAAATAAACGTTAACTAACATCTAGTAAAAAATTTCTATGTTCCATGAATAGTGAATATTGTATAAATGACACTCAAACTGTGGAAACTACCAAAATTTTGATATAATATTGGTTTTATTCATAAAAAATATATGATGGTAAAATTTTCTCTATGCAATTCATCTGTCAAGAGATTTTTATGTGATATTATAAGTGTTATCTAATTATATTTTTTATAAATTTTAAAGCTTCAAAATATATTTAAACACACATTAAATTGTTAAATATTTAATATATTACATATTTCACATACATTAGTTTCTTTACTTAAGAATAGGAACCACTTTATCTATAAAAATCATCGTATGACGAAATAATAAACATCTCTGTAGTGATAAATCACTTAAATACTATTATTAAGTCCAATCTTCGTATCAACAAATTAATGTATGTCATATTGACTCAATATATTTTAATGTTGATCTACAGAAATTAATCTTAGATGTGTTAAGAAAATCCAATAATATTTTGATTGATTGCATTAAAATAATTTCAAACCCTAATATATTTTTATAGTAATAAAAAGTAGCTAAAGCAAATAGTTTTCAATATCTAATATTACTACAAAATATGATAATACTAACACAACTTGTTGAAAATACAAAATTTAATATCAAACACTTGGCATTTCAAAATATGTTTAGTGAATTGATTTGGTAATAGTTACCTGAAATGTTATTAATGAATCCGCTGTTGGCTTACACTTGTAATTAGATGAATAAAGGATTATTTAAAATCAGGATATTCTGAATATAACATTAACATTATTTCCATTTATTTAAAGAAATAAATATGTTTCTATTTAACACAAATTACTCGCTAATGTATCATTATATTTGTTAGTAAAAAGCGGTGCCGAACAGTAAAAAATTAATAAAAGAAATATAAATAATTTACGTTTTTATCTGCGTTCCCATGAAAATCTCTAATATTGTAAGTATTTTGTTCATAACATGAAATGATAAACCCAGGGTGTTTAGATTTCAAGTAATATCTTTTGTTATATAAGAATTAAATCTATTTTTCTCAATTTATTAGCTTAGGGGGAAATAAGCATACTAAATAAAATGCCCTGCCAATATAAACATTATTAATATAAGTTTAAGTATTAATATAAGTTAATTGTGGATAGAATAAAATATTAAAATAAACTATTTTGAGAGATTCATTTTTTTATAATTTCATGAAAAATATATTAAGTTATTTTATATCACCACTTCTTACTAACCTTTCAAATAAATACACGGTTATATACTAACTACGCAAATGACATATAGGGATAGGGTATGTTATATTTAAAATAAGTGCAACAAAAATATAAGTTGAAAGATAATGACCAATCATTTTGGTGAAATTACCATAAATTCACCCCAATGAGATTCAAACCATCCTCCTCTTTTAATATTAACATCTCTATATGATTGACATGAGAATTTTTCAAATTTTTTGAACAATATTAAATTATATTACGAAAAAGTATTTTTTAAAATTGGAAATTGGTTTGTGCGTTTGTGTGAGAAAGAGAGAGAGTATGTGCGGATATGTGTGAATATATATGTGTGTGTGTGTTTAACGAGAATATTAACGTTTATATAATATAATACACACACAAAATTAAAAAATTCCTCCATATTGGCATACTATCTCATATCAATTTTAGAACGATTAGCTCTGTTGTGTAGAAAGCTCGAGAAAAGGTAGCGAAAGGGTTTTTCTTCACATTTTGGATCAAAACTTTTTTAGTTAAAATAAATCAATTATTTCTACAGAAAAAAAAAATTCTACGCGTGGTGAATTACAAATTTCTTGAAAATTTGATCAAGTATTTCATTGAATTTAATTTTTTTTTTCATTTAAAAAAGTTCCTCACGTAATGCCTCTATGTTTATGGTAAATATTCCAAAACTGTTGATATCACCATGTGAAGAAAATCAAATTTTATATGTATACTGAAAACTATAATTTTATTTAGGCAAAAAAAATAATTTTGCTATAAAAAATGCAAAAACACTGGCATTTTTTCCCGCGTTCTCTAGAACTGACTTCACAACTATTATCCCCTTAAAGGATACACAACAAGGTCATATCTTAACCAAACTAGATAATCTTGTTAGTTTAAAGGATTAACAAATGATACATGTTTATGATTCAAATTTCGGATCAAAATTACTAATGCGTCTAAATATCTGAACCTAATTCATAAGATAACCAAAAAATGTTATAGTATAAAAAAGTATATTATCAAATTTTTTACAGATAAAATATTACACCCTAAGTACTTGGTGTATTATGTTTGGTAAAAATATTTTTGTTAGTATTATTATACTCTACAATCATTACTATGGTTGATTAAAAATAATCCAATGGCAACTAAGAAAATCTAACATTACAAAGTTTAACATATATATTAGTCAAATAATTGAAGAAAAGAATGTAAATCTTTTTCCACAATAGTATATTTTATGTTCACTCGAAAATGATAGTCTCTATAGAACTACAAAATTAATACTATAGTTGAATATACTGTAGAATCAAACTCGACAAAAATTTCTAATGTTTACCTCATTTTTGAGTTATTACACTTTCTTTACAATTTAAAAATTCCTTCATATAAAAGATGAATAATGTGTTTTAGGGTGTATAGACTAGAGATAATTTAGCAATTGCTATTCATTTGTTGGGAAATAATATAGCACAAATTGATATTTATAAATGGGATAAACCGATTCATTCCTAGAGCATGTTTCAATTATATCACGATCAAATAACATAATAAAAAGTCTTAATTTTTAATGATTGATTATCTATCTAGAAACTAAAACGTATATATATCATATAAGGTGGTTACATTACAATGTAATTAAAAATTTAAAGTTTCCATGTAGGTCGTAAACCACAAAGGGATAATGAATGAACTGGCAGTTGCAAGCTGAAAGCAACCTGAAATCCAAAGGGTTTTTAGTGCAAAAGGCAGGTGGCTAGAATACTACAGAGAAGGGAAACCCACAAACGAAAATTGGATTAGTTAGAGGACATTAAAACACCTGTGTTTGGACATCTCATATCAAACTAGGAGAGAAATGAGTTTCGATATCAAAATATTAAGTGATATTTAAAGTAAATTATGATCGTAATATATTTCTTGAATCTCCACTTAAGTAAAGTTTCATCATATTACTTTAAATATAATTGATATTATTATTACTATAGCTATCCATATTAACCTTTAGTTTAAGTAAAACAATTTGATTAATTTATATGACTAATTATCTTATATAATTTAAGAACGTTTCTACATGATGAGTAAATTAAATTTATCTTCTAGTACAGTAATAATATTAAATAACATTCTACAAGATTACAGTATTTTTATTAAAAGATCTTATGAGAATGTCAACTAACAACTCACAGATCAGTGAAATGGAACTTAGTGTTAGACCTCCGAGGAGAATGTAGAAAGAAGTCTGAACATGGCTGATACCGAGTGATTTCAGTTCTACTGACTTTACTCTATTATGAACTGAGAGCATTATTTCGTATTTATCATCAGTATGCCACTTCACATTGAGACCTGCTTCACATATTCTTCGTATAAAAGTATCAAATTTGTCTTGATAGGGTGAGACAAAGGGGAAGTGGAAAACTGTGAGAAATGAATGCGGAGATTCTTTCATGACGTACATTAGAGGATAACCTTCTTCATAATATTCGTTGTGCTCTATATACAGCTTGGTTATTACGGAACCATCAGCAAACGCATGTGTCCTGTTAAAGGCAACCGTGTCGAGGGCACTTCTTATGTCAGTTACAAAATGAGCTCTTTTAAATAACTCCATTGCAATACTATCATTAGGGTCAATATTTTCAAATAAAGCGTCAAAACTCTTACTAAAACCTACAACATTAGGTACGGAGATCCAAAGTTTTGATTCTATCAACTGATCCATAGTATCGATATCAGGGTAGTAATGGGGTTTCGTCAAAAAACTGGTCAAACTGCCCTGATAGGCATTTATAAATATGATACTAAACCACAAACACAGAACCACAAACCATTTTTGAGTTGATGAAACCACCGGTAGAATTGTTGCCCCGCTCACAAAGAGACGAAAAGTCTCCAAGAGTGTTTCAGTTTCGAACGTCGCATCTTTTCTGAACAGTTTCCAAAACAACGTAATAATCGGGAGAGTGCAGAATATAGCTGCCCAACAACTATTGGTGAAAGGTAATATTACATTCATATATTTTGGAATACGTTCAGCCTTTGGCACGAGGAAAGTTAGAATAGTAATCTCTGTAGAGATTGTGGATGTAAATATATTTTTCGGATGTTTAAAGAAGGCGCTTCCAAATATATCCGGCACCATATTAGTATTATTAAAGCTATCTTTTCCACTAGTCTGCTCGACTGTCAACATTGTTCCGTTCATGTGTTCTATAAACGTCTTTATATGCATGTATGGAGATTTAATATATCCAGCTTTTAAACCATAAATAATTCTATCTTTTGTGACTCTTATAACATAACCACAAATATCATTCAGTTTGTCTAAAAATATAATTTTATTCTTTGTCAAACTTTTGGAAATATCCAAAAATGAACCATTGTTAAGAAATTGATTTAAATATAATGTCTTTGTTTTAGTGATATTTGAAAATAAATTAATAGTTTTTGTTAATTTTGGTACAGCAATTGCTACTATATTTAAAATATGATATTCATCCCATAGCTTATGACCTTCTTTTATAAATGCGTCTATTTCATCATTTTCTTGGGATGTAATTATTAATATAAATGGTGTTCTCGCGTGAACAAGGAGTGTTTCTTTAAACTTCTCTAATCGTATCCAAAACATTTCATTATATTGTTCCACAAACCAAAATACTACTTTTGGTATTTCTAATTTACCGCTTAAGATCATCTTTTCTTCAAACATTTCCCTCATTTCCATAATATTGAACTCATTAATATTTAAGTTAATCGTAGGGAAATAATCCATTTGCTTGAATAATTCATTTGAAATAGGAAAAAAGTTTTCTTGAAAGACCACTGCTGCTAATGGTCTAGACCAACTTCCTCGAATCATTTCTATAATATGGTGAAATAATCCTGATAAGTTGTTACCGGTATTAAAATGTTCATTAGGTTCTTGTAATCTGGTTTCAATTACACTGACATAGTATATCAGCAAAATAGTTATCATTATCAATGTAAATAAATCTTTATCTTTTTCATACATAAAAGTGCAATAATACAATTTCATCTTTTCACACTAGATAAATTAACACTGTATAATCCACAATATATTACATTAAATATAAATAATGACTCTACTCTGTGCGCAAATGTGTAATTATTTAACATATTAAGAGATTTAGAATTCAAATAATAGTCACCACCACAGTTTACTTAATGACTCCTTCTCACTAAATGAATGTATATATTTGACTCAACTTGGCCATAAAGTCCAATACAGTATTAATCTAAGGCAAATCACAGCAAATGAGTACACCAAATTTCCTGAAAGCTATATTCAATTTATATCATGACCTGTAATAATGGTAATAATGGTATACACATGCAGTTCAGTGCACGCACCTTTAACTATTTTTATTGATCGTTTCACAACTAAACATACAAAACCTTTTTCAAAGATCTAATCATCCCTTATAAACTTACATCCCTCAGATATGATCTTATATATTGGTTAATGGACTTTGAGCGTTCAGAGGCGAACTAAAAGGCCCCGATCAACCCAGAACTACAAATATGATGAACCTAAACGTTTTTTGAGCATAGATAATGTTGAAAAATCTTTAAGATAGCGTTTGTGTCGCTGAGGAAAAGGCGAAAGTGGATGCTAATGTCCCGTCTCGTTGTGAACCAAAAACCTATCTTCGTCAGCTGTGGAATGACAGGAAAGTCTTAGACTGAAGTTTTGAGTAGGGTAGATAGGGTGGGGGAGGGTGCGGGTTAGCGGGAGACCGTCTTCTCTTGCGATTATGAATGAAAACTACAAGACAGACACAAAAATATTATTACCTTCACCGCGTCTTACTACCCATCCGCACTTACACTATTGTGTAATGATAGGGTGATTGTGAGATGAAATGGAGGACCTACAGTTTAACGTGGGATACGAACCACGGTGGAGGCCTGGCATTCCCCACATTCACAAGTTGTGATTAATACACGTCTTGTCAGAGGTGAAGGAAGGGTTTGGTAATCAAATAAATCTGTGTTGCGACCATGGATTGAACATTGGACCCCCGGTACAGAAGTCTGAAACCTTACCCCTAGACCACCAGGTCATCCCGGGACTGAACTAATCCATCGGTTCATTTTTAAAGTTAACCTTAACTTTATTTAAATATTAAGCTCATTTAGTTTATTTTAACGATGAATGGTGGTCAGAGTTCAAATATCGACTTGGTAAACAAAATGTGAATTTTTCTAAATTGTTTCCGTTTGTCCCTCCACAGAAATGTGGGTACATTTCCTCTCTTTTAGATATTACTCATCATTCACACATTGGTGTAGTTAATAAAAATATCAATATTAATTAAACTCAATAAGTGTGCTTTATACAGATAGGCTTAACTAAAAGAGTATTGTTAAAAGGGTGGGGGGCGATGTTAAGTATTAAATATTATCTCTACATGATGTCGAATATGAGTATTTTTAATTACGGTTATAGCTTCATCTACATATTACTTAAACTAAAAAATGACATCTTGACGCGGGAATTGAGCTTGGGACCTACAAACTATGTTTGAATTGATGTTATAAAATTAATTTATCACGTCTGAACAAAGGGGAGAAAATACATTAGAAAAAACATTTGACGAGAAAGGACATAAAAAAGAGTGGTTTAAAATATAGGCCTATGTCGGTGCTATGATTGTGAGGGGGGAAGGATAGGTGGAATATTAGGGCATAATGAATTGTATCCATTCAGACATTTCTCAAACAAGCACTACAAATAAAAAGTCTGATTTGCATCCATTCTCATAATATCCAAAAATCTTGTATTGTGTCTATTCTGATTTGTATCAATTTAATTGCGATTCCACTTGTCTGATAGATTGCAGCAGCAAAGAATCTCCTTAACTCATTCCGTGCCTACCAG
Source organism: Timema monikensis (assembly GCA_902151445.1). Taxonomy (NCBI): domain Eukaryota; kingdom Metazoa; phylum Arthropoda; class Insecta; order Phasmatodea; family Timematidae; genus Timema; species Timema monikensis. The sequence goes on from CABFVZ010001301.1 coordinate 69,140, forward strand.
AGAGCTGTACTATCATTATGACAATAATTATTAAAAATCAAATAATTGTTCGTGTTTATTTTAAAAGAATTATATAATGGTACTTCAAAAATGATTGATTTTTAAAAATAATTATGATCTAAAATTGGTACATATTGACGGAAGCATTTCCTAAAATAATGTAATATTTTGAATAAAGTGAAATTGTTATATTTTTGGATCCTGAAATTTCATGAAATGTGTAAGCGCCTTTAAGGTTAAGTTTTGTTCGGGTGGGTTCGTTTCTAATACTAAAAATTAGAACTATTACCTATTAAATTATTGGTGCCATGTTGTGACATACTTTGAATATTAATGTTGTAGATAATAACGTTCTTCCGTGATTGATGAGAGTTTTGTTGATTTGTTTGGATTAAATCTAATTTATTTTAACAATATTAATTTTGCTATCATCGGAGATTTGTATTGTTTCTGTGTGTAGAGATGGTAAAAAATCTAATTCTTGTCATATGATGACAAAGAAATACAAGTAAACCCGCCCTATCTTTATACCTACTACTATAGAAATAAACATATGTCCTTAACTTATATACTTACTGATACATAATCACGTTTAATCATAGTATCAAGAATTCCCTTCAAATCACAAGATTAAGTTTATTATTGCTGTTGGGGAGAGTGATAAATATAAACACTTATTGGGGTTTTTCAACCAAACTTAATAAAACTAGAGAATAAAACGTAGGCCTGTGTTCAAGTATGATAGCCTATAAATAAAATTTCTTAATCCATCTTCAACCCAAGTAGCTCTACATTATAAACTTATTAAATTATCTGAAGATAATAGGATATGACACTTTAACACAAATATATTAAGATTAAAAGCATTCAATTATAAAAATATTGTTTCCTTATTGCCATGCCCTGTAAGAGATATGACTTAATTTAATCTTTGATTTGAGTGGGTGATAGTTTTGCTTGTGTAAATATTTAATAAAATGGAGTTGTTAAAGTAGCTAATGCTGTCAATTGGTTATAAAATCATAATATAATATTTAAATACATGGTCGCCAACAAGATGATAGTGGTATTTATATAAAAACATATATCTGATTGTGTACAAAAAAAAGCACCTTATACAATGGTAATCATGAAATGTTTATAAAAATAAGTCTAATAATTTAAAATCAATGTTTATATTTTAAATTAATAAGACGACATGTAAAAACATATCATTTTTATATTAAAATAGAGATAATGCTCCTCCCTAGTAAGCAAGGAATGAGTTAAGGAAAGTCTATGCTGCTGCCATCCATCAGACAAGTGACACCACAATTAAGTAGATACAAATCAGAATGGATACAATTCAGGATTTTGTGGATATTATGAGAATGGATACAAATCAAACTTTTTTTTTGTGGTGTTTGTTTAAGAAATGTCTGAATGGATACAATTCAGTTATATTGAATATTGATTTAGACATTATGTGAAAAAATGCACATATTGTTAGTGTCCATCTGGACACGTCTGTAACCTGAACCTAGCTAATACAGTAGTGGATCACAAATTGTATTACGTGATGCCATTGTAGGTTGTTGGTGCAATTTTTTTTTACTACTTATTTTAGTACCGCGTTCTGTTCACGTTATATGCCATTGTACTTTATAATCTAATTTTAATTCTAGGACATACACAAAATCTATCCCCCAGCCGTCATTTCATCACTGAAAAAGGGTAAACCCACATTCTCACAGTGGTCAATTTCTCGGCTATGCCAGGAATTGAGACCAGGACCCTCAACTCCGTAAGTGGACGCACTACCAAAGTAGCTTAGCTTAATAATTGTCTAGCAATATAATATTTTGTTTCAAAAATATATCTCCAATCAAATTTAGAGTTGTTTTTTTTTACAAACGGGCTCATTTGTTTTTAAAGAAGGATGGGGAAAGTATACAGCATAGATTTTCTCGATACTGTAAACATAAATATATTTACTTAAAACTTGTAAGATAATTATTTGAAACGGGTTAAGACACATTGTTGCATTTAGAAAAAATCTTAAAATAACAAACAAGATCTTAAAAAATTAGATAATCTTATATATAATTTTATAAGCACATTTTCGGTTATAGAAATTACCAGGAAATGGCTGAACAGATTTTTGACTAATGACCATCTATTTTAATGATTAGGAGTCCAGGATGTCGGGAAAAATAGTAGTTTTCAAGGAAAACCCGATATACAGAGAGAATCTTCAGTTTTTTTATTCATTGTTTAGTCAACATGGAAACCATTATTTACGGCATCATTGTAAATCTATGAATAAAATATATACCTTTTGATAAAAAATAATAGTTCACACATAGAACACATCAAATCTTTCAATCTGCAAATAAAAAATCTCTCATTGGGTGGTGCTCACAACACATCTAGGTTAAGTTTTTTAAGCTAGGGAAACTTATTATTGGAATTTTGTACATTTAAATCAGTAATATATATGGAGAATAGTTCGCAAATTAAAAGGTTAAGTTGTCAATTTCATAATTTTTTTTAAATATTTTGTTTCGCGCATGAGTTATAAAACATTAACGATACAATTATGTTTAAACATGTTTTAGTATGTATTATAAAATAAAAATCTTGAAATATGTTTAAAAAAAGTTTTAATTATCCATATGCGTTTTGGTGTTCATTTTTTCTTTTTCAAATAATGGGTTTAGATGTTCACCTTATCAAATTTTCCCGTGAAAATGACTTTTAGGGTACTTTACAGAAGCGTAAATTTCCGTATCTCCACAAATATTTTAGATACTAAATAATATATTATTGCAAACTTGTAGAACAATTAAAAATAAGACTTTAATATTAAATATATCTTTATAAATCCAACAGTCTCCAAGCTATTGGAAAATATTTTAATACAATTTTGTGAGCTTTTGTTTAAAAGAGATACTACTTAAGTCTTAACGCAACAATTCTCCAATATCATAGAGTAATTAAGTATAAGGTATACTCCATTCACGGTAGGAATTACTCTCTGAAAGGTCTTTTTTTCCTACCAATATCCTACTATATAATAGATTTCTGGAAGGGAAAAAGGCCTTTCAGAAAACAGTTCCTACGCTGAACAGACTTTAGTCTAAAAGTTTGTTGTTTTTCCTTAATCCTCTTATTATTATTATTATTATTATTATAATTATTAGCACCGCGTCTAACTACCCGTTCGTGTTATACTCATGCTAATGTGTAATGGCAGGGTGATTGTGAGATGAAATGAAGGACCTACAGTTTAACGTGGAATCCGAACCACGGTGGAGGCCTGGCATTCCCCACATTCACAAGATGTATTGTCAAAGGTGAAGGAAGTGTTTGGTAATCAGATAAATCTGAGCCGAGACCGAGGATTGAACTCCGGCCGCCAGCATAGAAGTATGACACCTTACCCCTAGACCACCAGGTCACCCTTAAACCTCTTAATAGAAATGTTTGTACAACAATTATCTATATCCATTTTAGACTCAATACTCAATATTTAAATTTTTTATTAGTCAAAATTTATAAATGAAGAATTTAATAGCAATGCGATTTCATTCAGATTTACAAACCTAATAAAATGTCAATTTTTAACAGAAAGTCCAAATTTTATTACGAAGTGTTGATCCTTGTTGACCCAATATTTATCTTTTTTATTGGTCCAAACATACAAATGAGGACATTAATTCTCAAAAAATAAAATAATAAAATTTAAAAACCGGACTCAAGAAATGTCTTACACAAGTATAGTGCAATTTAATCTTAGGTTTGCTAGTGTATACTAATTTGTTTCACACATATTACGAGTTTATAGCTCTCTTGTTTAAAAATTTACTCTAAAGTCCTTGCGGAGTTTCGTCCCATTTATTTTAAATAAGGTTTGTCTCGAAATACATAATAAATATATCAACATTTTCAATTTGAACTAAAAACAGCATATTTTTCGTTTAGTAATATATTCGTTTTCTACAAAATTCTTAATAATTTTAGTCTCAGATTGAGTGTATCTTTCTGTTCAAACTAAATATTTAGAATATATCAAGTCTTCCTTTAAATCATTGTTATTTTTAACATGGTCTAAGGAAATAGTTCTTATATCATTGTGTAGTGACTTATTTAGTTAGTGTTAGATAGTCTTAGAATCACCATTCACGTAAATAATACAGACGCACGAGGATATTTCATTTCGAAATGTTGGCACTGATAAATGTAATGCGTCATGGTGTCATTTCATTATATAGAACTAACCTACTTTAAAAATGAAAGTTGATTAAATATAAGTCCGTGAGCGTGTGACACGTCAATTTATGTACAGTATTTTCCATGACAATGGAATATAGATAAGAAGAGAAATGATTTTATCTCTGAAAATAATAGAGCTCTTTATATTTTGTATCGTGTTTTCTAGAGTTTGGTCTGGCCTTGAAAAATAAACAACCTAATAATATAATAAAAACTGGAACAACAATAATGTATATAGAAGTCACCAAATATAGCGTGTTATTTATAAATAAATAAGTATTGATCTTTTGGTAGAACATAAAGTAGAAATAAAACGGTATTGCGATAAAGTAATATGACGTTAATGAGTCCCGATAAAATTATACAACATAACATATGAATAATTTGTCTACTTATATTACTTTTTCTATAATAGTCAAGCCTTGTTAATTCGGATATAGGCAGAATAAAAGTCAGCGAAAAAACAGCTATTCCTGAATAAAAAAAAGTATCAAAAATATTAATTTTAACTGAAAAACTGTAGAAAATGTAATTTCTTAATAATAAATCAAACCACTTAGGTGGCGGAATGGTCTAAGGTATCACTTTCTCAGTAGGCTAGACTTCCGATGATGGTGATTACTGGGTTCAAATCTTGGTCAATTTTAGAGAGAGTGATTTTTACAAAACTGTTTCCACTATCCCTCTATGCAAACGCGGATACACTTCCTCTAAATATAAACATGATATTATCTTAAACACTAACATAATTGGGTTTAGTACATTTTTTATAATCCAAACTGTTAGTAAATGCGGTGTTAACATATAGACGAGATTTTTTTAAGCTCTTATAGTCTGGTTTGTTGAAAAGATAAGTCAGGGTTTGATTCCCATCCATATTTACTAATGTGTTTTTTCCCAAATGAATTCCACATCCTCTTTTAAAGAGTATGTTATTATTTTTTTTTATTCATCCGTCTGAATCCTATCTCACTATCCTTTATCGCATGAGTTTATCTCACGTCAAAACAAAGTACGAAGATTTCGCCCGAAAAAGAAATGTATTAGTAATTAAATATAAAATTTTAAAATAAGTACAAATTGGATTTAATCATATAAAAGTGAAATGGTTAATGTAACATAATTTTTTATTTTTTTATCAACATTTCTTGCTAACTGGACGGGCTATAAAGTATGTTTTTTAATAGCGGTGGTTACTAACCATTCGGGTTGTACGCTTAAATTGAAATACGCTAAATGATTAGGAATTAGGGATGTTGTATCTAAAAAGAAGTGAACCCGCATTTGACTAAAGGGAGAGTGGAAAACCATTTATGAAAAAACACCCTCAGTTCACCTGATTGGGATTTGAACCTCGATCTCCCGTCCTCGGCAGTCTCTGCTTAACATGAAACTAGTAAGCCACCAAGGATGGTGTTATAAGATTAATTACTAATTATTTTTCTTGTGATTTTAGGGATTAGTAAAGATACTTTCAGAGGAAATGTAACTGCATTTTTTGAACAATATAAAATTATTTTACTAAAAAGTATTTTTTTAAATTGGAAATTGTCTTGTTTGAATATGTGAGTGTGAATGTGAGTGTGAGTGTGTGTGTGTCAGAGAGAAAAAGAGCGAGTGTATGTGCGGGTATGTCTATAAATGTTTGTGTATGTATGTGTTTATAGAGAATATTTAAGTTTACTTAATATAATACACACATAAATTTTTTTAAATCCTCCCTCTTTGCGTACTATCTCATATCAATTTTATAACGATTATCTCTGTTTTATAGAAAGCTCGAGGAAAGGTAGCTTAAGTGTTTTTCTTCAGTTTTTAGATGAAAACTTTCTTAGTTAAAATAAATCAATTATTTCTCTATAAAAAAAATTCTACTCGTGGTGAGTTAGACATTTCTTGAAAATTTATCAAGTGTTTATTTGAATTTAATTTTATTGATAATTTAAAAAAGTTTCTCACGTAATGCCACTATGTTTATGGTAAATATTCCAAAACTCTTGATGTCACCATGTGAAGAAAATCAAATTCTATATATGTATTGAATTTTTTTTTGCAAAAAAATGTGTAGATAAAAAAATGCAAAAACAATGGCATTTTTTTCTGCGTTTTCTAGAACTGACTTAACAAATATTATCCCCTAAGGATACACAAAAAGGTCATATTTTAACCAAACTATATAATCTTGTTAGCTTAGAGGATTAACAAAGGATACCTGTTTATGATTCAAATTTTAGATCAAAATTATTACTTCCTCCAGAACTCTGGACCTAATTCATAGGATAACCAAAATAATGTTATAGTAGAAACGTGTACAGTAACAATTTTTTTACAGATAAATTAGTAGAACCTAAAGACTGTGTGTATTTTGTTTGGTTAATATATTTTTATTAGTATTATTATACGCTACAATCATTACTTTGATCAATTAAAAATAATCCATCGGCAATTAAGAAAATCTACCGTTACAATGTTTGACATATATCTTAGTCAAATAATTGAGGAAGAAAATGTAATTCTTGTTCCACAATAGTATATTTTAAGTTCACTCAATGATGATAGTCACTATAGAACTACCAAATTATTACTATAGTTGAATATAATATAGAATCAAAGTCAACACAACTATCTATTGTTTACCTCATTTTTGAGTTATTACACTATCCTTAAGACCGTGATTAATACAAGTTTAAAACTACTTAATCTAAAAGATGAATAATGTGCTTTGGTGTGTATAAACTAGAGATAATTTAACATTTGTTGTTCATTTGTTGTGTAATAATATTCTAGCAAAAATTGATATCTATAAATGGGATAAGCTGATTCATTCCTATTTTTAAATATATCACGATCTTAATACATTATAAAATGTCTTCCTTTTAAATGTATTATTATCTATCTAGAAAATAGAAGGGATAGTTATCATATAAGTTGGTTACAGTACAATGTAATTAAGGATTTAAAGTTTCCATTTTAGGTCGTAAACAATATAGGGAATGAAGTGGATGTTGCAAGTTTAAAAAACTTGAAATCCAAAGGGTTTTGAGTGCAAAAGGCAGGTGGCTAGAATACTACAGTGAAGGGAGACCCACAAACGAAAAGTGGATCAGTTAGAGAACACTAAAACACCTGTGTTTGGACATCTCATATCAAACTAGGAGAGAAATGAGTTTCGATATCAAAATGTTAAGTGATATTTAAAGCAAAGTATGATCGTAATATTTTTCTAGAATCTACACATAAGTTAAGTTTCATCAAATTTATTTAAATATAAATGATATTATTAATAATAATATTAATATATATCCATATTAACTTTTATTTTGGTTAAAGCAATTTGATTATTTTATATGATTAATTATAGCTCCAATAATTTATGAACGTGTCTACATGATTTGTAAATTATATATATTTTCTAGTAGAGCAATAAGATTAAATAACATTCCAGACGATTACTGTATTCTTATTAAAATATCTTACGAGAATGTCAACTAACAACTCACAGATCAGTGAAATAGAACTGAGCGTTAGACCTCCGAGGAGAATGCAGAAAGAAGTCTGAACATGGCTGATACTGAGTGGTTTCAGTTCTACTGATTTAACCCTATTATGAACTGATAGCATTAGTTCGTATTTATCATCAGTATTCCACTTTCCAATGATGCCAGATTCACATATTCTTCGCATAAAAAAATCAAATTTGTCTTGATAGGGTGAAACAAATGGAAAGTGGAATACTGCGAGAAATGAATACGGAGATTCCTTCATAACGTGCATTAGAGGATAACCTTCTTCATAATATTCGTTGAGCTCTATGTACAAATGGGTTATTACGGAAGCATCAGCATACGCATGTGTCCTATTAAAGGCAACCGTGTCGAGGGCATTTCTTACATCTGGTACGAATTGAGCTCTTTTAAATAACCCCGTTACAATTCTATCATTTGGGTCAATATTTTCTAATAGAGCGTCAAAACTCTTAGTAAAACCTACAACATTAGGTACGGAGATCCAAAGTTTTGATTCTATCAACTGATCCATAGTATCGATATCAGGGTAGTAATGTGGTGTCGTCAAGTAGCTGGTCAAACTGCCCTGATAGGCGTTTATAAATATGATACTAAACCACAAACACAGAACAACAAAACATTTTTGAGTTGATGAAACCACCGGTAGAATTGTTGCCCCACTCACAAAGAGACGAACAGTCTCCAAGAGTGTTTCAGTTTCGAACGTCGCATCTTTTCTGAACAGTTTCCAAAACAACGTAATAATCGGGAGAGTGCAGAATATAGCTGCCCAACAACTATTGGTGAAAGGTAATATTACATTCATATATTTTGGAATACGTTCAGCTTTTGGCACGAGGAATGTTAGACTAGTAGTCTCTGGGGAGATTGTGGATGTAAATATATTTTTCGGATGTTTAAAGAAGGCGCTTCCAAAAATATCCGGGACTATATATTTATTATTAAATCTATCTTTTCCACTAGTCTGCCCGACTGTCAACATTGTTCCGTTCATGTGTTCTATAAACGTATTTATATACATGTATGGAGAATTAATATACCCAGCTTTTAAACCATAAATAAACCTATCTTTAGTGACTTTTATATCGTAACCAGAAATATCATTCAGTTTGTCTAAAAATATATTTTTATTCTTTGTCAAACTTTTTGAAATATCCAAAAATGATCCATTGTTAAGAAATTGATTGAAAAATAATGTCGTTGTTTTAGTGATATTTGAAAATAAATTATTAATTTTTGTAAATTTTGGTAGAGCAATTGTTACTATATTTAAAATATGATATTCATTCCATAGCTTATGACCTTCTTTTTTAAATGCGTTTATCTCATCATTTTCGTGGGATGTAATTATTAATATAAATGGTGTTCTCGCGTGAATAAGGAGTGTTTCTTTAAACTTCTCTAATCGTATCCAAAACATTTCATTATATTGTTCCACAAACCAAAATACTACTTTTGGTATTTCTAATTTACCGCTTAAGATCATCTTTTCTTCAAACATTTCCCTCATTTCCATAATATTGAACTCATTTATATTTAAGGTAATCGTAGGGAAATAATCCATTTGCTTGAACAATTCATTTGAAATAGGAAAAAAGTTTTCTTGAAATACCACTGCTGCTAATGGTCTAGACCAACTTCCTCGAATCATTTCTATGATGTGGTGAAATAATCCTGATAAGTTGTTACTGGTATTAAAATGTTCATTAGGTTCTTGTAATCTGGTTTCAATTACACCGACATAGTATATCAGCAAGATATTTGTTATCACTCTCATTGTAATTAAATCTTAATTTCTTCACATACAAATGTTTAATAATCCAGCTTTATCTTTTCACACTTGATAATTTAACACTGTATACTCCACAATATTTTAAATTAAATATTAATAACGACTATAATCTTTGCTAAAACCTGTAATGAATTAACACAGAAGACATTTATAATTCAAATAAGTCAGTACCGTATTTACTTATTGACTCCTTCTCACTAACTGAATTTATATATTTGACTCACCTTGGCGATAAATTCCATTATAGTATTAATCTAAAGCAAATCACAGCAAATGAATACACCAAATTTCGTGAAAGCTATATTCAATTTATGTCATGACCTGCAATAATGGTATACACATACAGTTCAGTACACGCACCTTTAAATATTTTTATTGATCGTTTACAACTAAACATACAAAACCTTTTTCAAAGATCTAATCATCCCTTATAATCTTATATCCCTCATATATGATCTTGTATAATGGATAATGGATTTTGAGCTTTAAGAGGTGAAATAACAGGCCCCGATCAACCCAGAAATATAAATATGACGGATCTAAAAGTTGTTTGAACAAAGCTAATGTTGAGAAAAATCTTTAAGATAGCGTTTGTGTTGCTGAGGTAAAGGTGAAAGTGGATGCTAATGTCCCGTCTCGTTGAGAGCCAAAAACCTATCTTCGTCAGCTGTGGAATGACTGGAAAGTCTTGGATTGAAGTTTTGAGTAAGGTAGATAGGGTGGGGGAGGGTGCGGGTTAGCGGGAGACCGTCTTCTCTTGCGATTATGAATGAAAACTACAAGACAGACACAAAAATATTATTATTACCTTCACCGCGTCTTACTACCCATCCGCACTTATTCTATTGTGTAATGGTATGGTGATTGTGAGATGAAATGGAAGACCTACAGTTTAACTTGGAATCCAAAAGAGGCGGAAGACTGGCATCCCACACATTCCCAAGTTGTGATTAATACACGTCTTGTCAGAGGTGAAGGAAAGATTTGGCAATCAGATACATTTGTGCTGGGACCGAGGATTGAACAGTGGACCCCCAGTACAAAAGTCTGAAACCTTACCCCTAGACCACCAGGTCACCCCAGGACCGAACTAATCCATCGGTTCATTTTTAAAGTTAAGGTTAACTTTATTTAAATATAAAGCTCATTTATTTTATTTTAACGATGAATGGTGGTCAGAGTTCAAATATCGAATTGGTAAACCAAATGTGAATTTTTCTAAATTGTTTCCGTTTGCCCCTCCACAGAAATTGTGGTACATTTTCTCTGTTTTAGATATTGCTCATCATTAACACACTTGTGTATTTAATAAAAATATTATTATTAATTATACTCAATTAGTGTGCTTTATAAAGATAGGCTTATCTAAAAGAGTATTGTGAAAAGGGTGGGGGGCGATGTTAAGTATTAAACATTATCTCTACATGATGTCGAATATTAGTGTTTTTAATTACGGTTATAGCCTCCTCTACATACTACATAAATTAAAAAATGACATCTTCAAGCGGGAATTGAGCTTGGGACCTACAAACTATGTTTGAACTGGTGTTATAAAATTAATATATCACGTCTAAACAAAGGGGAGAAAATACATTATAAAAAACATTTGACGAGAAAGAACATAAAATTGGTGATTTAAAATGTAGGCCTATATAAGTGTTATAATTGTGGAGGGTGGAAATGAGAGGTGGAATATTGGGGGGAGCTGAATTGTGTCCATTCAGACATTTCTCAAACAAGATCCAGAAATAAAATGTCTTATTTGTATCCATTCTCATAATATCCACAAAATCCTTAATTGTATCCACTCAGACAATTTTCAAATAAACGACTTAAACAAAAATCCTGATTTGTATACATTCTGATTTGTATCAATTTAATTGAGGAGCCGCTTGTCTGATAGATGGCAGCATCAGAGACTCTCCTTAACTTATTGTGTGCTTAATAGAGAGCAGCACTATCACTATGAAAATATATTTTAAAAAAGATAAATATTTATTGTTGTTTCTTTTAAAAGAATTATATAAGGGTGCTTTACAAATGATTGATTTTTAAAAATAATCATGATCTAGTTTAAAATAATATTATAATAATATTTATTTTTAACAGGGTCTAAAGAAATGGTTCTTAGATGATTGTGTGGCGAGTGATTTAGTTTGTGTTAGATAGTCTTAGAATCACTATTCACGTAAATAATACAGACGCACGAGGATATTTCATTTCGAAATGTTGGCACTGTTAAATGTAATTCGTCATGGTGTCATTTCATTATATAGAACTAACCTACTTTAAAAATGAAAGTTGATTAATTATAAGTCCGTGCGCGTGCGACACGTCAATTTATGTACAGTATTTTTCAGAGCAATGGAATATAGATAAGAATCTCCCAAATTAATAGAGTTCTTTATATTTTGTATCGCGTTTTCTAGTGTTTGGTCTGGCCTTGAAAAATAAACAACGTAATACAATAAAAACTGGAACAACAATAATTTATATAGAAGTCAACTAAAGTAGCGTGTTATTTAGAAATAAATAATTATTGTTCTTTTGGTAGAACATAAAGTAGAAATAAAACGGTATTGCGATAAAGTAATATGACGTTAAAGAGTCCTGATAAAATTATACAACATTAATATAACCCTGGTATTTTCTTAAACACAAGCGTAATTAGGTCTAGTACATTTTTTATAATCCAAACTGTTAGTAAATGCGGTGTTAACATTTAGACTATGAGATTTTTTTAAAGAGCTTATAGTTTGGTTTGTTGACAGGTAATTCAGGGTTGGAATCAATGCGCGCCAATGTGTTTTGTCCAAAAAAAATTCCACAGCCTTCTTAAAAGAGTGTTTTTACAGATTTTTTTAAAAATTCATTATTCTTAACCTTATCTCACTATCATTTATTACATGCATCTATCATACGTTAAAATTAATTACTAAGATTTAGGTTAAAAAAAGTATTTTTCATCAAATATAAATATTATAAAATAGTTACTATTGGATTAAATCTTAAAAAAAGAAATGGTTAATGTAATGTGTCATTTTATATTAATATTTTTATAAACATTTCTTGCTAACTGGATCGGCAATAAGGTATTTTTTAGCACCGCGTCTTACTACCCATTCGGTTTATACGCTTACGTACAAGTACGCCAAATGATTAAGAACTAGGTAGGTTAAATTTAAAGGAAGTGAACACGAATTTGAGTGGAAAACCATTTGGAAAATCCAGCACAGTTTACCCGATCGAGACTCACACCTCGGTCTCCCTGTCCTCGGCAGTCTTTTATTTAACATAAACTAGTGCGTTAGTCAACCGATGTGGGTGTTATAAGGTTAATTACTAATTATTACTATAATGGTTTTAGGTATTAGTATATCCGTATTTAGAGGTAATATAGCAGCATTTTCGTGGAAACGGACAAGAAAAACCTTTTTTGAACAACCATAATGATTATACCAAATAGAAATTAAACATTTTTATTCCAGTTATTGGCAGACTAGTTCACCACGAGAGTGACACCTGACACCACGCAGCCATCGAAAAGGATGTCATATTATTATGTACCCAAGACAAGTTCTTACAGAAAACTATATCTTGATTTGTTATTTAAAACTAATATATTAGGAGTTGTATTACTCATTTCGTAAACTAATCAAAATGATTAATATTTCAATCGAACGTGTTCATTCTAATGCCAGCTTTAAAAATATTACTTATCATATCATTGAAGTTTTTCCAATGGTTGGTGTTGTTTTACAATACATATTTTTATATTACTATTGTTAAAAATAATATTTCTCTATTGCCATTGAGAATATAAAAGAACAAAAATATATTAGAATTACCCGCTTCGAAGGCCACGTGGTCTAATGCGCTCTTCTCGTGTTTGTCTGGACTGTCGAAAACCGACATGTAAGATCCGTACCCGGTCTGGTGAACCAAGAGTGATTTACCGAAATATCTTTTTCATTCTCCTTCCACGCAAATGTTGGTCAATTACCTCTAAAGTAAACATAACTAATTCCTAACACATTATTGTAATTAGAACTTGGGGTTATTACTCGAGTGGTAGAACGACGTGCTGATGAAAATAAAATTATATATATATATATATACATATATATATATATATACATGTATATTTCTATTTATGTGTGGAATTTGAATAAATTCATCCAGATGAAATTGCTTTAAGTTTTATATATTGTTACGTTACCAAGTGTAGCATTTGGGTCTAATAAACAATAGGTATATCTAATTTTTAGTATATTTCTAAAACAATCCATTGTAACATTCCTTTTAAAATCAGGAGAACTTATTGAATAATAACTTTATTTTTTTCCAAATGAGATTAGCATGTTTAAATAAGAATGGTCTTGAAAATATTGTAATATAATATCTTATCTCTTTACACGCGATGAATATAATTCATTATTAATAGCATGGACATAAAACATAATAATATACTTTACTCTATTTATTTTAGAACCATGTTTTATAAGCCATTAGGAATGTAGAATTACAAAAATTTGTTATGTATAGGAAAGGTTGAGTATCGATACCTCCATTTATTCAGAAGGAGAATGCATAAAGGCTTCTACGGAAAACATTCTTTCTTACATAAGACGGAGATTAGAGGAACGATATTCTCATCATGAGTCTATTCTATGTCAAAATTGAAGTTTTAACCCAATTGGCTACCTAAGTAAATAGTTTGATTTTTTTAAAGGTGCGTGCGCTAAACCGTATTTGTATAAAAATATTACAGGTCACGTATTAAAGATAATCAGGCTTTCAAAGAGTTGTGTTTATTTTGGTTGCTATATACATAAAACAACTATTGATTAATATGGTAGAGGACTATATGGCCAAAATGAGTCAAATATATAAACTCAGTTAATGAGGAGGAGTCAAGAAGTAAATTGTGGTCCTGAGTATTATTTGAATCTTAAATATATGTATTATTTCATTACAACTTTTATCCGAGGGGAGATTCGATATTAATATTTAATTTGAAATAATGTGAATTATTAAGTGTTAATTTATCTAGCGTGAAAAGATCAAATTGGATTATTACACTCTTGTGTGTGAAAAAAATAAAGACTTAATACAATGAAAGTGATAGTAAATATATTGCTGATATTCTATGTCGGTGTCATTGAAACCAGATTACAAGAACCTAATGAACATTTTAATACCGGTAACAACTTATCAGGATTATTTCACATCATAGAAATGATTCGAGGAAGTTGGTCTAGACCATTAGCAGCAGTGGTCTTTCAAGAAAACTTTCTTCCTATTTCAAATGAATTGTTCAAGCAAATGGATTATTTCCCTACGATTACCTTAAATATTAATGAGTTCAATATTATGGAAATGAGGGAAATGTTTGAAGAAAAGGTGATCTTAAGCGGTAAATTAGAAATACCAAAAGTAGTATTTTGGTTTGTAGAACATTATAATCATATTTTCTGGGTACGATTAGAGAAGTTTAAAGAAACACTCCTTGTTCACGCTGGAACACCATTTATATTAATAATTACATCCCACGATTATGATGAGATAAACGCTTTTAAAAAAGAAGGTCATAAGCTATGGGATGAGTATCATATTTTAAATATAGTAGCAATTGCTCAATCAAAATTAACAAAAACTATTCATTTATTTTCAAATATCACTAAAACAACGGCATTGTTTTTCAATCAATTTCTTGGAAATGGATCATTTTTTGATATTTCCAAAAGTTCGAAAAAGAATAAAAATATATTTTTAGACAAACTGAATGATATCGCTGGTTACGATATAAAAGTCACTAAAGATAGGTTTATTTATGGTATAAAAGCTGGATATATTAAATCTCCATACATGTATATAAATACGTTTATAGAACACATGAACGGAACAATGTTGACAGTTGGGCAGACTAGTGGAAAAGATAGCTTCAATAATACTAATATGGTGCCGGATATATTTGGAAGCGCCTTCTTTAAACATCCGAAAAATATATTTACATCCACAATCTCTCCAGAGACTACTAGTCTAACATTCCTCGTGCCAAAGGCTGAACGCGTTCCAAAATATATGAATGTAATATTACCTTTCACCAATAGTTGTTGGGCAGCTATATTCTGCACTCTCCCGATTATTACGTTGTTTTGGAAACTGTTCAGAAAAGATGCGACCTTCGAAACTGAAACACTCTTGGAGACTGTTCGTCTCTTTGTGAGTGGGGCAACAATTCTACCAGTGGTTTCATCAACTCAAAAATGTTTTGTTGTTCTGTGTTTGTGGTTTAGTATCATATTTATAAACGCATATCAGGGCAGTTTGATCAGATACTTGACAAAACCCCATTACTACCCTGATATCGATACTATGGATCAGTTAATTGAATCAGGACTATATATAGCCGTACCTGAAATGGATGGTTTTAGTGATATAGACATTTTGTTGGAGAGTACTGACAAAAACGATAGAACTGTAACATCTCTAGCTAAAATGGCTAATTTTGTAGACAGCGTGAAAAGTGGTCTTGACATGGTTGCCTTTAACAGGACACATGCGTTTCTTGATGGTTCTATAATAACCCAGCTGTACATAGAGCTCAACGAATATTATGAAGAAGGTTATCCTCTAATGCACGTGATAAAAGAATCTCCGTATTCATTTCGCCTGGTTTTCCACTTCCCCTTTGTTTCACCATATCAAGACAAATTTGATACATTTATACGAAGAATATGTGAATCTGGCATCACTGGAAAGTGGCTTAATGATGATAAATACGAACTAATGCTATCAGTTCACAATAGAGTTAAATCAGTAGAACTGAAACCACTCAGTATCAGCCATGTTCAGACTTCTTTCTGCATTCTCCTCGGAGGTATAACGCTCAGTTCTATTTCACTGATCTGTGAGTTGTTAGTTGACATTCTCGTAAGATATTTTAATACTAATACAGTAATCGTTTTGAATGGCTAGTTAGTCTTATTACTGTACTAGGATAGAAAAATGATTTTTTGCTTATGGTGGCAGTTTCATTATTTGAGCTACAATTACTAATGTAAAAAAAATATTCGGACTAAATGTTTGAATACTAATAGCTATTAAGTTTAAGTATTAATAATAAAAATAATAATACATTCATATATATATATATATATATATATATATATATATATGATTTTGGTGCATTTTCTTTTAGTTTGAAAGTCAAGGAAAATATTATGATCATAATTTGATTTAATTGTTAATTAGAATATTGATATAAAAAAATTACCACTATGTTGATAATTGGCCATGCTCAGCTGTTTTATATTTAATAACCATTTCCCTTTTCGTTTAATGTATTTTCCCTCTCATATTTTAGCCACCCGCCTTTCGCGCTCAAAACCTGCCTCAAATTTTGAGATTCAGAATATATTCTATAGATTATGCAAATTTTATTTCCTTTTCAGGTACCCCCCAAAAAACTTTTTACACTTTTTTATATTGTGATGTAGCTGGCTTGCCTTGAATTATTTCACCATGGTAGAACTCTTAAGATAGGGCCTTAATGTGGTAAGAAATTGTAAGTCTAATAACGCTTAAGGTTAATAGATTGTATATGATAACTATCCGTTCCAGATACTAGATAATTATTCCTTAAATTGGAAGACTTTTTATCGTGTAATAAGATCGTGTTATATTTGAAACATGGTCTAGGAACGAATCGGCTTATCCCATTTAAAATGGCGGCTCGTGTATAGGAACTGTGAAACTGCAACAGACCATGTTTCCACTTGAATTTATCGATAACATTTAATATAATGACTACCATTTTCTTTAACTACTTTTTTATTTTTGGAGTACAAAATATATTACTTAAGCTTAATGTCAGTACTTCAGTAGCTATCTCCCAGCTTATGAAAAATATACAAAAATCTTTGTATGGAACTGTGCTCTTCACAGTGCCAGCTACTTGATGTTTGTATATTGTGCGCATGCGTACATAGGAGGGCGGTGGGGAAAAAGGCGGGACTGCCAGGTAGAGAGCACTGTTGATCTCGCAGTGCCAGCTCTGGCGTAATGATGTAAGGAAGTTTTATTTTACTTAGCGTGTGTTGTGCTTAAAAACCGTGAACCATATTCTTTAATGTGATAAAGTGTAAAAGAGTGTAGAATTAGATAATTATTCTGCTTCTAGGTATTCTGGGGAAAAAATCTTGAAGTTTTTGCGCAAATTAAATCAAGAAGAATGGATTTCATTTTAAAATTAATCATTCAATCTTGAACTGTAACAATTTAAGTTAGTCGGTACAAAAAACTTTTTTTTTATTAAGAACATTCTGGTTTTTCTCGTTAGCGTTAGTGGAGTGGTAATGTGCTTGGAGGACTTATGAGCGGCGCTGGTTTCTCGGTTAAACGGGGTGAGTGTAACTGAACTTTTATAGGTAGTGAAGGTTACGTGGAGAACATTTTTAAAGCAACGGTAAAAATCCTCTGCCTCTATAAGAAACAGCCTCTGTCGATCCCCGTCAGTTAAGTGGTCCAGTAGATATCCATTAAGAGTAAAATAGGTTTGGAGACAATTCTTTAAGGTAGGGTTCAAAAGAAAGTGATAAATTGCCAACGATTTTGCAGTTTTCACAGATAAAATTTTTGGCAAAATAAATAATAAATTGTTTAAGTACAAATATAGAAATTGATTTTCTTAACATGGTGACATCAAAAGTTTTGGAATATCAATCAAAAGCATAGCAATATCAGATGAGAAACTTTTTAAATAAGAGAAAAATTAATTTATTTTTGGAACATCCTTGATAAATTTTCAAAAAAAGTGTGTCATAATCTTAAGAAAATTAATCTAACATTTTTTTCTGATAGAATAATTGATTTAATTAGACCAGAAAAAGTTTTTATCTAAAAACTGAAGAAAACTATTATACTAGCTTTTCTCGAGTTCTTTACGTACGATAACAGAATTAAACGTTCTAAAATTGAGTATGATATATTAATTAAAGAGGGCGAGATTTTTGAATTATTTTTCTGTGTTATAAAATGTATTCTTTAAAATTCTCTACATACATGCATAGATACATACACAAACGCGCGCACGCAGGCACACTCACACGAAATAGAAAAAATACAATTTACAAAATAATTTTCTTTTTGTTAAATAATTATATATTTAAAAAAATAATTTAAAAAAAATCTCACCTCAATTACAAATTAATGTATATATTATAAATATATATTAAAGAGCATGACAAAATATTACCTTAAAAGTGTTTTAATAGACCATATTTATTGTATTTAATCTAATAAACAATCTCATTATACCAAAAACTATCCTAATATTGGTCAAAAACATATTACTCACTTCATTGGTATACATGGTTTAGGGCGTCACTCTCGCAATGGGATTGCATTAATCTCGGTCGGGTGTATTTAATGTTGTTTTCCTAAAATTTTATTCCTTTATATTTCCCTCAAAATTTGGTACACTTACTTTAAACATAATCCCTGTCGCTATAAAGTACAAGCGTGATAGTAAATAAATGTATAGCATGAACGGTTAGTAAGAACTGGTGACAGAAATAAAACAAAATATTTTTCATGAAATTCTAGAATCATGGAATATCTCTCAAAATTGCTTCTATTAATCTTTTAATCTATCCACAACTAACCTACAATATTGATGATGTTATCATTTGAAATTTTATTTATTATTGTGTTTATAGATAGCAAAATAAATATTATAGTACGCCATTTCATATAGTATGTTTATTATTACTCTAAGGTAATAAATTGAGAAAAATAAAATTAATTTAAATTAAATATGATAGAATTACTTATTAGAAATAATATACCCATCTTTCTATAAATTCAATTAACAAACAAAATACAACTATATTAGAGCTTATCATAGGAACGTTGAAGAAATTGAAAACTATTAACTTATTTAATTATTTATTTTACTACAAACAGATTGGGTTATAGTTTAACGAGTAATTTGTATTAAATAGAACCAAATATATTAATTTAAAACAATGGAAATAATTTAAGTGTTATATTCAGTATTTACATTTTTTAAGTAATCCTTTATTTAGTTGTTTAAAAGTGCTTACAACAACTGATAAAATCATTTATTTTTAAGTGTCTGATTTCATATTATTTTACTAAATATATTTGGAAATGGAAAGCTATTGATATTAATCTTCGTTTTTTCAACAAGTTATACTTGTATTTAATAATATAATACTAGCATTTGTAATAATAAAATCTTATTTAATGAAAGTTATTATTATTATTATTATTATTATTATTATTATTAGCACCGCGTCTTACTACCCATTCGGGTTATACGCAATTACGCTAATGTGTAAACTAATGTGTAATGGTAGGGTGATTGTGAGATGAAATGGAGGAACTACAGTTTAACGTGGGATCCGAACCACGGTGGAGGCCTGGCATTTCACACATTCACAAGTTGTGATTAATACACGTCTTGTCATAAGGCAAGGAAGGGTTTGGCAATCAGATAAATCTGTGCCGGGACCGAGGATTGAACCCCAACACAGAATTATAACACCTTACCCCTAGACCAACAGGTTATATATAATTTATTATTAAAAGCATGAACATCTCATAATAAATGTGGCTGCTTTTTATTTTAGAACCATGTTTTATACGCCATTTGGGATATACGAATTAAAATAATGTATCAGGGATAAGGAAGGTTAAGTATCGATATAGTTTAAAACAATATATGTGGAAAGAGAATAAATAAAGCATCTTACGGAAAAATTTTCCTTTTTACATAATACGGAAATTAGAGGAACAATATTCTCATCATGAGCTCATTCGATGTGGAAAACGAAGTTTTAATCCTGTTGGCTACATAAACGAATCAATTTTCTTTAATAGGTGCGTGCACTGAAAAACATTTGTACAATAATATTACAGGTCACATAATTAAGTTAATATAGCTTTTACGGAATATTATTTGCATTAGTTGCTATACATATAATATAACAGTGCACATAATAAAGTCGATCTAGCTTTTACGGAATTATATATATATTATATATACAACTATTGATTATTACGGTATATGACTATATTTCCTAGGTGAGTAAAATATATAGGTTCAGTTAATGAGAAGGAGTCATGAAGTAAACTGTAGTGATGATCATTATTTCGAATATAAATATATGTGTTATTTCATTACAAATATTTGCCGAGGAAAGATTCGTTATTTATATTTAATTTTAAAGATTGTGGGTTATACAGTGTTGAATTATCTAGAGTGAAAAGATTAAATTGGATTATTATACTTTAGTGATTGAAAAAATAAAGACTTATTTACAATGAAAGTGATAGCAAATATTCTGCTGATATTCTATGTCGGTGTCATTGAGACAAGATTACAAGAACCTAATGAACATTTTAATACCAGTAACAACTTATCAGGATTATTTCACCATATCAGTGAAATGATTCGAGGAAGTTGGTCTAGACCATTAGCAGCAGTGGTCTTTCAAGAAAACTTTCTTCCTATTTCAAAGGAATTGTTCAAGCAAATGGATTATTTCCCTACGATTACCTTAAATATAAATGAGTTCAATATTATGGAAATTAGGGAAATGTTTGAAGAAAAGATGATTTTAAGCGCTAAATTAGAGATACCAAAAGTAGTATTTTGGTTTGTGGAACAATATAATGAAATGTTTTGGATACGATTAGAGAAGTTTAAAGAAACACTCCTTGTTCACGCGAGAACCCCATTTATATTAATAATTACATCCCAGAATATTGAAGAAATAAACACACTTAAAAAAGAATGTCCTACGCTATGGGATGATTATCATATTTTAAATATAGTAACAATTGCTTTACCAAAATTTACCAAAAATAATAGCTTATTTTCAAATAACACTAAAACATCGGCATTGTTTTTCAATCAATTTCTTAACAATGGATCATTTATGGATATTTCAAAAATTTCGACAAAGAATAAAAATATATTTTTAGACAAACTGAATGATATATCTGGTTACGATATAAAAGTGACTAAAGATAGATTTATTTATGGTTTAAAAGCTGGATATATTAAATCTCCATACATGTATATAAAGACGTTTATAGAACACATGAACGGAACAATGTTGACAGTCGGGAAGAAAGATTATGTTACAGAGAATGGAACTATTTCTAGTGGAAAAGATAGCTTTAATAATAAGGATATGGTGCCGGATATATTTGGAAACGTCTACTTTAAACACTTGAAAAATATATTTACATCCACAATTTCTTCAGCAACCCAAGGTTTGACATTTCTTGTGCCAAAAACTGAACGTATTCCAAAATATATGAATTTAATATTACCTTTCACCAATAGTTGTTGGGCAGCTATATTCTGCACTCTCCCGATTATTACGTTGTTTTGGAAACTGTTCAGAAAAGATGCGACCTTCGAAACTGAAACACTTTTGGAGACTGTTCGTCTCTTTGTGAGCGGGGCAACAATTCTACCAGTGGTTTCATCAACTCAAAAATGTTTTGTTGTTCTGTGTTTGTGGTTTAGTATCATATTAATAAACGCATATCAGGGCAGTTTGACCAGATACTTGACAAAACCCTATTACTATCCTGATATCAATACAATGGATCAGTTGGCGGAATCAGGACTATGGATCGCAGTCCCTGACATTCAGGGCTCTAGTGACAGTTTTGACGTTATAATGGAGCAAACTGACCTAAATGAGTTAACTATAAAAACATTATTTCAAAGAGCTCAATTCGTACCTGATGTGAGGAGTGCCCTTGACACGGTTGCCTTTAACAGGACACATGCGTTTCTTGATGCTTCCGTAATAACCCAGCTGTACATAGAGCTAAACGAATATTATGAAGAAGGTTATCCTCTAATGCACGTCATGAAGGAATCTCCGTATTCATTTCGCCTAGTTTTCCACTTCCCCTTTGTTTCACCCTATCAAGACAAATTTGATACTGTCATACAAAGAATATGTGAATCTGGTCTCAATGGAAAGTGGCTTACTGATGATAAATACGAAATATTGCTTTCAGTTCATAATAGAGTAAAGTCAGTAGAACTGAAACCACTTGGTATCAGGCATGTTCAGACTTCTTTCTACATTCTCCTCGGAGGTCTAACACTCAGTTCTATTTCACTGATCTGCGAGTTGTTAGTTTACATTCTCGTACGATATTTTATTAAAAATACAGTAATCGTCTTGAATTTTAGTTAATCTTATTACTGTATAAGGAGAGAATAAAGTTTTCTTATTATGTAGAAAGTTTCATAAATCATTTGATCTATAATTACTAATGTAAAAAAAATTATTTGGACTAAATATTTGAATATTGATAGCTATTAAGTTTAAATAATAATAAATTAATATTTATATCTATATATATATGTTTGTTTGCATTTTATTCTAGTTTGAAAGTCAAGGAAAATATTATTGATCGTAATTTGATTTGATTGTTAGATAAAATATTGATATCAAAAATAATATTTTCTTCCAGTATACTGAGAAGTGACCATGCTCAGCTATTTTGATATTTAATAACTATTTCCCCTTTTGATCAATGCATTTTCGCTCTCATATTTCAGCCACCCGCCTTTTACACTCCAAACCTGCCTCAAAATATGAGATTAAGTATATATTCTATTGCTGATGCAAATTTTATTTCCTTTTCTGGTAACCCCCAAAAAACTTTTTACACTTTTTAATATTGTGATGTTGCTGGCTTGCCTCTAATTATTTCACCATGGTATAACTCACAAGATAGGGCCTTAATGTGGTAGAAATGGTAACTAATACCTCTTAAGGTTGATCGATTGTATATGACATCTATCCTTTCCAGATACTATAAATGTATTCCTTAAAATGGAAGACATTTTATCGTGTAATAAGATCATTTTATATTTAAAACATGGTATAGGAACGAATCGGCTTATCCCATTTACAGTGGCGTCTCGTATATATGAACTGCGGAACTGCAGCACCCCCTATTTCCCTTTGATATCATCGATAACATTTAATATGACTGCTATTTTCTTTAATTCCTTTTTTATTTTTGTAGTACAATATATATTCCTTAAGCTTAATGTCAGTTCTTCAGTAGTCATCACCCAGTTTATTAAAAATATACAAAAATCTTTGTATGGAACTGTGCTCTTCACAGTGCCAGCTACGTGATGTTAGTATATTGTGCCCATGCGTATATAGGAGGGTGGTGGGTAGAAAGGCTGGACTGCCATGTAGAGAGAGCACTGTTGATCTCGCAGTGCCAGCCCTGGCGTGATAGTGGAAGGATGTTTTATTTTACTCAGCGTGTGTTGTGATTAAAAACCATGTACCATATTCGTGAATGTGATAAAGTGTAAAAGAGTGTAGAAGTAGATTATTATTCTGCTTCCAGGTATTCAGGGAGGAGAATATTGAAGTTTTTGCACAAATTAAATCAAGAAGAATGGATTTCATATTTAAATGAATAGATCTTGAATTGTAACAATTTAAGTTAGTCAGTAAAAAACAGTTTTTTTTATTAAGAACTGGTTGGTTTTTCTTGTTAGCGTTAGTGTAGTGGTAATGTTCTCGGAGGACTTATGAGCGGCGCTGGTTTCCCGGTTAAACGGGGTAAGAGTAACTGAACTTTTATAAGTGGTTGAGGTTATGTGAAGAACATGTTTGTAGCCACGGTAAAAATCTTCTGTCCCTAGAAGAGACAGCCTCTGTCGATCCCCATCAGTTAAGTGGTGTAGTAGATGTCATTTTAGAGTATAATAGGTTTGGAGAAAATAATTTAAGGTAGGGTTCCAGAGAAAGAGATAAATTGCCAACGATTTTGCAGTTATCATAGAAAAATATTTTTTGGGCAAAATAATACTAAATTTGTTAAGTACAACTTTAGAAATTGATTTTCTTAACATGGCGACATCAACAGTTTTGGAATATCAATCAAAAGCATAGCAATATCAGATGATAAACTTTTTAAATAAGAGAAAAATTAATTTAATTTTGGGACATCCTTGATAAGTTTTCAAAACAAGCTTGTCATCATCTGAAGAAAAATAATCTAAATTTTTTCTGACAAAATATTTGATTTAATTAGCCCAGAAAAAGTTTTTATCTAAAAACTGAAGAAAACTATTATACTAGCTTTTCTCGAGTTCTTTACGTACGATAAGAGAATTAAACGTTTTAAAATTGAGTATGATATAGTAATCAAAGAGGGCGAGATTTTTGAATTTTTTTCTGTGTTATATAATGTATTCTTTAATATTCTCTACATACATGCATAGACACATCCACGCACGCACGCATGCACACACACACACACACACACACACACACGCACACACACACACGCACACGCAAAATAAAGAAAATTACAATTTACAAAATTAGTTTATTTTTGTTATATAATTATATATTTTTAAAAAAGTTGAAAAAATCCCCTCTCAATCACAAATTAATGTATATATTTGAAATATATATTAAAGAGCATGTCAAAACATGGCCTTAAGAGTTTTAATAGGCCATGGTTTATTAGATTAATTATAATAACTATCTCATTATACCAAAAACTATCCTAATACTGGTCAACAACATATTACTCTCTTCGTTGGTTATATTGTGTGTATAGATAGTAAAATAAATACTATAGTACGAAATTTCTTATAGTATGGTTACTACTCCTCTAAGGTAATAAATTGAGAAAAATAAAATTAATTTAAATTTAATATCACAGAATTAATTAGTTGAAATCAAAAACCTCTCTTTCTGTCAATTCAAGTAACGAACAGAATACAACTATATTAGAGCTTATCATGGGAACGTTGAAGATATTGTAAACTATTAGCTTAATTATTATTTATTTTTTTAATAACAGTTTGGGTTAAACGTTAACGAGTGATTTGTATTAAATAGAACCAACTATATTAATTTAAAACAATGGAAACAATTTAAGTGTTTTATTCAGTATATACGGTTTATAATTAATCATTTATTTACTTATTTAAAAGTGACTGATATAATCATTAATTTTTAAGTGTCCGATTTCAAATAATTTTACTAAATATAATTGGAAATGGAAAGATTTTGATGTTAATTTTAGTTTTTTTAATAAGTTATACTTGTATTTATTCATAGAATACTAACATTTGTAATAATAAAATCATATTTAATGAAAGTTCTTTACTTTATGTAACTATGTTTTTCTATAATAATATAATTTGATTATATCTATTTAAAACCCTATAAGTCAATATATTATTTGATTTTAGTGAAATTTAAACACACATTGAATATCAATTTCTGTAAACATATATAAAAATATATTGAGTAGGTTTGAATTAGATTAATTTGTTGATAAGATGTTTGGACATCAAAAATCTTACTAAAATGTTATTATAATCAGAGCCATATTTAATATTTAGTCAATGAAATGCGTATGCGAGAAATGTGTAATTTAATAAATTACTCCAAATAATGTGTGTTTAAAAAAAATTCTTAAATTTGAAAATGTATTAAAATTAAATAACTCATATTATATCACACAAAATTGCTTGACAAATGAATTTTATTGAGAAAATGTTACCATTATATATTTATGAATAAAATGCAACAGTTTCTTAAATTGATTAAAGTTTACACAATTTATTAATCGGGTACTTTATATAATGATGATTATTTATGAAACGGGGATAAATTTTTATCAAAAGGTATTTAACGTATTTTTAAATAACATTATTTTATACCAACTTTTCTGACAAATAATGTATAAAATACTTATATTAGCACTAAATTTTATAAATGTAATTAGATAAGATATTTAAAAAAATTAGGTGAAGCAAAATATATTTAATTTTTTTAATGTACTTATTTTGATTAAATATTGTAGATTTACATTCTTATTTTAGGGACAGTAGTCTTACCTTGATTTATTACACCATGTCCTTATCATATAAGCTATATTCTATAAACTATATACCATATTGGTTACTAAAATTGATAGCTTGCTAACTTTCAGGGTGAACAGAACCTACATACGTGAACATCTATTAATTTATGTTTAACATTTTTTATTTGTGTAGTGTTATTTAAATATTATAACTTTTATTGATATTAAAGAAGCCTGTTTAATAAATATGCTGAAAATTGCTGTTATAATAGATTACATTTTAAATTATGGATTCTTTATTAATTGTATTTGTTAATTGAATTAGTTTTAAAATGTATTAAAAAAACTAAAAATTATATATCAGTATCTTATTATAGATAATAGAAATACTTATTTTAATTTAATTTTAAATTATGT
Source organism: Timema monikensis (assembly GCA_902151445.1). Lineage (NCBI taxonomy): Eukaryota > Metazoa > Arthropoda > Insecta > Phasmatodea > Timematidae > Timema > Timema monikensis. The sequence continues at coordinate 96,050 of CABFVZ010001301.1, forward strand.
TTATAAATATTTCCATTTGAAAATTATAAGAAAAATCGGACCATAACTTATCTTATTAATGTTGAGTGAACCCCGAATTAAGATACATATATTATGCCAGAGATAGCCAGCCAGCTGTTTAGTTTGAACTCTACCTCAACTTTAAATATGAATTTGTTTATCGTCTTACTAAACAGTTTACTACGGACGGTTGGTTAGAATAAAATGGCATGCATAAATAGGAGTTCCTGTAAAACAAGTGAAGGTTTTCAATTGAAAGAACTTTTAAAAGGTAGACAGACCATCATTATTTCATTTTGGACTAAATACATTATCTTGTTTTAGATCGTTCAACAGGTGAACACGTTAAATCTTTTCAAATATCTAATAATCATTTTCCGTCTTTTCTCTCTCATAAACGATCTTGTAGAGTGGTGTATGAATTATGAGCGTTAAGAGGCAAACAAACAGGTTCCAACTGGCCTAGAACTACCCTTATGACGGACCTCAACGGTGAGGAGGAAGAAGACGTAAGAAAGGGCCACTGTAAGTGAAGTTTTATTGCTTGAATTTTTGGTTGTTGTAAAATTAATTACAAACATTGTTTAAAACATCTTTGACATCTATTAAACAACTGTTTGTATTACCATTTTAAGAAAGCTAAACTATGTGTTTGTACTGAAAAAATATTTAATTTATTTTGACTAACAAGATTATCTATTATAGAATATACCAAACCATTAAAGGTTTCTCGAGTTCCCACCATAACATTTATTAGAGATGCTATATCTTTGTTAAGGCTAAAGTAGTGAGATAATGTATTTCTTGTGCTATGAAGAGACTTAATGCCGAGTCTATTACAACCACACTATCTATAGTTTCATCATTATACATTCAAATTGCTTGAAAACTATTAATTTATAATCATAGTTTCAAGAGAAATCTACTTCTAGCTGTCAAACAAGAGCCTAATGTTTAATCCTATGTATTATTTTTGTTATCAACATACCTTTTTATCAACTAATACAAAGCCTACAGAAATGAAAAAGTTATCAGTGGATACGATTTTTTTTATCGCATAACCAACATCCTTAAAAAAACACAATCCCAATATCGCTTTCATAACCAATAATAATATTAAGAGGAACCTCACCAACAGCAACCTAAACACATGTGATATTTATAAGAAGAATAGCATTTATCAACTTACTTGTGAATGCAACAGCATTTACATTGGTAAAACTGCATTAAACTTTAGAACACGTTATAAAGAACACATTTCGGATTTCAAATATAATAGAACCAAATCTAAATTTGCCGAACACCTCAAATATTCAAACCCCCAACCAAGACCTATCGAACAATGTCTCAAACCCCTATACTTCGCTCACAAAGGAACCAAGTTAAACACTGCAGATAATTTTTTTTATTCATGAAGCTATTCTTCAGAAAAAACTCATTCTTAATGAACAACTTCAATCGTCCAATCAAATTTTAATTAACACTATTAAACGTTTACTTAAGCACACCAAGATTCTTTAATCCATTTTTTCCTGCTCTACCATCCGTCGTAGTTAAATGTCCCGTCCGAGCCGGTGCCGAGAAGATTTGAAACAATTTCTCCTCCTTAATCCCATCCATTGTTTCTCCATTTTCTGTTTATACATGTACGGACTTTTCTCTCTCTGTCTTCAACAAACATTTTTACACTCATTTATTCAACTGCATCTCCAATTAGGTTGGCTACAATGCTTCTAATTTATATATCTCTGCCTCACTCCACACCTGTCAGTCTACATCCTAGTTCGTTACACATCGTATCTCAACACCTACCGAAGTAAGTCTGTTTGTTTCAAATTATGTCACTTTACTTGTTATAGTTTTTGGTTTTCCCTTTCTCAGTCTTAACGTTCTATTTTTTCACTACTTACCCGCCTCGGTGGCGTAGTTGGCTAACGCGCTAGTCGTGTTAAGCTCGACTGCTGAGGACGGGGAGATCGAGGTTCGAATCTCGGTCGGGTGAACTGGGGGTGGTTTTTCCTTAATGGTTTTCCACTCTCCCTCAACGCAAATGCGGGTTCACTTCCTCTAATTAAACCTTCCCAATTCCCAATCCATTAGCGTAATTAGTACTTAAAGCGTATAACCCGAACGGGTAGTAAGACGCGATGCTAAATATTATTTTCACTACTTTATAGCAAGTCTTTTAATTTTAATTTCAGCTCCATGATTATGGTGCGCTGATATTAGCACCGAAACATGTCGGAAAATTAGAGTTCCTGTAACCAACATCAACACAGTAATACTGCTAGAGGAGTAAGGGACGTAAAATCCTTCTAGACAAGACTTAGATACCTGTTTATACGAATTCTTTATAATCTCTTGGAAATTAAAAGGTTTCTAATAATGTTGCCTCCATTTTATTAGTTTATTTTATCTCCTCCACTTTTGTTTTTAACTGGTTTAATCGATTTTACCCCCCCCCCCCCTTAAACTTATTTTTAATGTTTATGTAATCAGTCACCTTATTTCAAATAATTGACATTTTTCAGTAACTTTTTTAACTACTCAATCTCACTCTATGTTAATGATTTAAAATGTAACTTTTACTTTATTATTGCTACTTTGTTCCACTTATATCAATTAATATTATTTAACCATCTCGTAACTACGTTTTTCAATAACGTTATATTTCATTAATTATTTTACTTATGCTCTTATCTACTTTATATTTAATTCTTTTTTTAACTGTATTAATTGTTTATATTTAGCTTATTTATTTTTAATTAATCCAACTTTCATTCTAATTGTTATTACCATGTTACACCCATTGTTTTGTTATATTTTTGACTTGCAGGTTTGCTTTTAAATATTGCCAACCATATATATGTAATTCTCTCTATTAGCTTACCCCCTTTGACTCATATTATTGTATATGTTTTTATTTAATGCTATGATTCTCATTGTAAAATGATATTAACGCATTAATTTTCACTTTGCTTTAATTTAATTTTTTAGCCTATTCTTTCTCATTCATCTTTATTATCAATCACTATCTAAGTCTTTAGTTTTAATAAATATATTTTGCTGATATAATTTTTTTTTCTAATTTTTTATCTAGGTACAGTGTTATAATTTAGTGATAATATAAGTTTTTGAGACAATATTTGTCAGAAAACAGTGTCTAAAATAATGTTATTTAAAAAAAACTTTAAATACCTTTTGATAAAATTTATTCCGGTTTCATGAATAATATTATTTTACAATGTACCCAAATCCAAAAATGTGTAAAAGTTCATAAATCTAAGAAACTGTTGCATTTTATTTATAAAGAATATATAATGGTAACATTTTCTCAATACAATTTATTTGTCAAGCAATTGTGCATGATATAATAGGAGTTGTTTAATTTTAATACATTTTCAAGTTTCAGAATATATTTAAATACACATTATATTGGGAGTAATTTATTAAATTACACATTTATCGCATACGCATTTCATTAACTAGGATTACGAATAATTTTGTGTTTAAACATAATTGTGTGACGAAATATTAAATATAGCTCTAATTATATCAATATTTAAATATGATTTTTTTAAGTCCAAGCGTCTAATCAACAAATAAATCTATTTCAAACCGACCCAATATTTTTATATATAAATATATACAGAAATTAATACTCAATGTTTGTTTAAATTTAACTCAAATCAAACAATATTATGACTTATAGGATTTTAAGTAGTTATAATCAAAATATATTAATATAGAAATACATCGTTACTAAAGCAAAGAACTTTCATTAAATATGATCTTATTATTACTAATGTTGATATTATATGATTAAATACATAATCTTATATCAAAATCTTTGCATTTCCAAATATATTAAGTAAAATTATTTTAAATAAGACACTTAATAATTAATGATTTTATCAGCTGCTTTAAGCACTTGTAAATAAGTTAATAAAGAATTACTTAAAAACTGGAAATACTGGAACTGACACTCACATTATTTCCATTGTTTTAAATTAATAGAGTTGGTTTTATTTAATACAAATTACTCTTTAAAAGTATAACTCAAACTGTTAGTAAGAAAATAAATAAACAAACAAGCTTATAATTTACATTTTCATCAAAGTTCCCATGATAAACTCTAATGTAGTATTTTGTACGTTATTTGAATTGATAAAAAGAGGGGGTTTTGATTTCAATTAATTTATTATGTCATATTTAATTTATATTAATTTTATTTTTCAAAATTTATTACCCTTGTGGAATGATAAGCATACTTTAAGAAATTTTTTATTATGATTTTTTTTTTACTATCTATACACACAATATTAAAGAAAATTAAAATGATAGCAACATCAATATTGTAGGTTAATTGTGGATATATTAAAAGTTTAAGAAAATCAAATTTTAGATATATGATAGGGATTGTTATATTTAAAGTAAATGTACCAAATTTGCGTGGAAAGATAATGGAAAACACATTTAAGAAAACAACCTTAAATACACCCAACCGAGATTAAAACAATCCTAGTGCGAGATTGACGTCCTAAACCATGTAACCAACGAAGAAAGTAATATGTTGTTGACGACTGTTAGGATAGTTTTTGGTATAATGAGATTGTTTATTATATTAAATATAATAACTATGGCCCATTAAACAGATTTAAGGCCATGTTTTGACATGCTATTTAATATATATTCATAAATATATACATTAATGTGGGATTAGGTGAGATTTTTTTCGATTTTTAAAAATATATAATTAGTTTACAAAAGGAAAATGCGTTTGTAAATTTTAAAATGGTTTGTAAATTTTAAAATGGTTTGTGTGTGTGTGTGTGCGTGTGCGTGTGCGTGCTTGCCTGTATATGTATCCATACATGTATGTAAAGAATATTAAAGAATACATTATATAACACAAAAAAAATATCGCCCTCAATGATTACTATGTGATAATCTATTTAATAACATTTAATTCTTTTATCGTACGTAAAGAACTCGATAAAAGCTAGTCTAAGAGTTTTCTTCAGTTTTTAAATCAAAACATTTTCTGGTCTAAATAATTCAATTATTTCGTCAGAAAAAATGAATTTAGATTAATATTCTTCAGATGATGACAAACTTTTTTTGAAAATTTATCAAGGATGTCCAAAAATTATATTAATTTTTCTCTTATTTAAAAAGTTTCTCATCTAATATTGCTATGCTTATGATTCATATTCCAAAAATTTGATGTCACCTTGTTAAGAAAATCAATTTCTATATTTGTACAAACAATTTATTATTTTTTTGCCAAAAAAAATTTCATTGAAAGCTGTAAAATCATTAGCCATTTATCGCTTTCTCCAGAAACCTATCTTAATAAATTGTCTCAAAACCTATTAGACTTTTAAAGTACATCTACTCTGGCCGTATCTTAAAAGCTACACAACAACTATGGAACCAAACTACACAATTTTGATAGTTTAGAGAATTAACAATGGTATCTTGATTGTAATTCAAATTTCAGATCAAATTTACTAATTCATCCAGAACTCTGTAATTAATTTCTAGATTTTCAAAAAATTTATAAATAAAAAAAGTGTGGGGTTGAACTGTTTTACTGATAATATAGGACAGCATAAAGACGTTGTTTATTGTGTTTGGTTTAAAAAAATGTATTAGTATTTTTATAAGTTATAATTTATCTAAAATCACAATGTATCTAAAGAGAGTTAAATTACAGAAACATAAACAGTTATTGTTCATTTATAGCTAAACAATTAGTTAACTACAAATTTCTATCTATGAATGAGATAAGCCAATTCTTTTCTAGACCCTGTTTCAAATATATCACGACCTTATTACAGGATAAAAAGTCATCCTTTTTAAGGAATACTTATCTAGTATCTGTAACGGATAGTTATCACATGCAATCTGTTAACATAAAGAAGTATTAGACATGCAATTTCTTAATACAATAAGGTCCTATCTTAAGAGTTATATAATAGTAAAATAATTCAAGGGAAGCCAGCTACATCACAATATAAAATAGTATATAAAGTTTTTTTGGGGGTGAACGAGAACAGGAAATAAAATTGGCATATACAATAGAGTATATTCTGAATCTCAAAATTTGAGGCAGGTTTTGAGCGCAAAAGTCGGGCGGCTGAAATATGAGAAGGAAAATACATTAAATGAAAACGGCAATAATTATGAAATATTAAGACAACTGAGCATGGTCACTTCTCAGTATAGTGGAAGAAGAAATTAATTTTGCTATCAATATTTTAATTAACAATCAAATCAAAATATGATTATAATTATTTTTCTAGACTTTAAAATAAGAATAAAATTCATCAAAATAATTTATATAAATATAAATAATATTTAATTATTATTATTATTATTATTATTATTATTATTATTATTATTTAAACTTTATAGCTATCCGTTTTCAAACATTTAGTCCTTATATTTTCTCTTACATTGGTAATTATAACTCAAATAAATCATGAAACTTTCTACATAATAAGAAAACATTATCCTCTACTTGTACAGTAATAAGATTAACTAGCATTGAACACAATTACTGTATTTTTATTAAAATATCGTACGAGAATGCCAACCAATATCTCACAGATCAGTGAAATGGAACTGAGAGTTAGACCTCCGAAGAGAATGTAGAAAGAAGTCTGAACATGGCTAATACCAAGTGGTTTCAGTTCTAATGACTTTACTCTATTACGAACTGACAACATTATTTCGTATTTATCATCAGTATTCCACTTTACATTGAGACCAGATTCACATATTCTCCGTATTATAGTATCAAATTTGTTTTGATAGGGTGAAACAAAAGGGAAGTGAAATACCAGGCGAAATGAATACGGAGATTCCTTCATGAGGTGCATTAGAGGATAACCTTGTTCATAATATTCGTTGTGCTCTATGTACAAATGGGTTATTACGGAAGCATCAACAAAAGCATGTGTCCTGTTAAAGGCAACCATATCAAGGGCACTTCTTACATCTGGTACGAATTGAGCTCTTTGAAATAATGTTTTTACTACTTTATCACTTGAGTCAGAATAATCCATTAAACCGTGAAAACTGTCACTAGAACCGTCCATATTAGGTACAGCGATCAATAGTATTGATTCCACCAACTGATCCATAGTATCGATATCAGGGTAGTAATGGGGTTTTGTCAAGTATCTGATCAAACTGCCCTGATATGCGTTTATAAATATGATACTAAACCACAAACACAGAACAACAAAACATTTTTGAGTTGATGAAACCACTTGTAGAATTGTTGCCCCGCTCACAAAGAGACGAACAGTCTCCAAAAGTGTTTCAGTTTCGAAGGTCGCATCTTTTCTGAACAGTTTCCAAAAAAACGTAATAATCAGGAGAGTGCAGAATATAGCTGCCCAACAACTATTGGTGAAAGGTAATATTACATTCATATATTTTGGAATACGTTCAGCCTTAGGCAAAAGAAATGTCAAACCAGAGGTATCTGGAGAAATTGTGGATGTAAATATATTTTTAGGGTGTTTAAAGTAGACGTTTCCAAATATATCCGGCAGTATATCTTTATTATTATTAATCTCTTTAACATGTTCTTTCTTTCCGACTGTCAACATTGTTCCGTTCATGTGTTCTATGAATGTCTTTATGCATAGATAACAAGTTTTAGTGTAGCCTGCTTTTAAACCATAAATAAGTCTATCTTTAGTGACTTTTATATCGTAACCAGAAATATCATTCAGTTTGTCTAAAAATATATTTTTATTCTTTGTCAAACTTTTTGAAATATCCAAAAATGATCCATTGTTAAGAAACTGATTGAAAAATAATCCTTTGGTTTTACTGATATTTAAGAATAAATTAAGAGGTTTTGTAATGTTTGGTACAGCAATTGTTACTATATTTAAAATATGATATTCATCCCATAGCTTATGACCTTCTTTTTTAAAAGCGTTTATCTCATCATTATCGTGGGATGTAATTATTAATATAAATGGTGTTCCCGCGTGGACAAGGAGTGTTTCTTTAAACTTCTCTAATCTTATCCAGAAAATCTGATTATAGTGTTCCACAAACCAAAATACTACCTTAGGTATCTCTAATTTACCGCTTAAGATCACATTTTCTTCAAACATTTCCCTCATTTCCATAATATTGAACTCATTTATATTTAAGTTAATCGTAGGGAAAAAATCCATTTGCTTGAATAATTCATTTGAAATAGGAATAAAGTTTTCTTGAAAGACCACTGCTGCTAATGGTCTAGACCAACTTCCTCGAATCATTTCTATGATGTGGTGAATAAATCCTGATAAGTTGTTACCGGTATTAAAATGTTCATTATGATCTTGTAATCTGGTTTCAATGACACCGACATAGAATATCAGCAAAATATTTGCTATCACTTTCATTGTAATTAAGTCTTTATTTTTTTCACACACAAAATTTTAATAATCCAAATTTATCTTTTCACTCTAGATAATTTAACATTTTATAATTCACGATATTTTAAATTAAATATTAATAACGACTCTACTTTCAGCAAAAAATTGTATTGAAATAACCTATTATATATTTAGAATCCAAATAATATTCAACACTACAGTTTACTTCTTGACTCCTTCTCATTAACTGAAATTATATATATTTTACTCACCTTGGCCATATAGTCATATACCGTATTAATCAATAGTTTTGTGTGTATATATATATATATATATATATATTCACAGAAACTAAAACAAATAATATTCCGTGAGAGCTAGAAAAACTTCATCGCGTGATCTGTAATATTATTGTACAAATAAAGTTCAGTTCACGCAACTTTTTAAAAGAATGGGTTCACTTAGGTAGCCAAGTCGATTAAAACTTCGTTTTCAACATATAATTGACTCATGAGAAGAAGATTTCTGTTAAAATCTTTATTGATTCTCCTTCCATATTAATGTGGTTATACTATATCGATACTAAACCTTCCTTATTCTTAACACATTATTGGAATTCGTAGAGCCCTAATGGCATATAAAACATGGTTCTAAAATAAAAAGGAGCCATATTTATTACGAGATATGTTCATGCTTTTAATAATAAATGATAGGTGACTTGGTGGTCTAAGGGCAAGTTGTTATACCTCTGTGTTGGGATTCAATCCTCGGTCCCTGCACATATTTATCTGATTGCCAAACCCTTCCTTCACCCTCTGACAAGACGTGTATTAATCACAACTTGTGAATGTGTGGAAAGCCAGGCCTCCACCGTGGTTCGGATTCCACGTTAAACTGTAGGTCCTCCGTTTCATCTCACAATCACCCTACCATTACACATTATTGCAAGTGCGTATAAACCGAACGGGTATTATGACGCGGTGCTAATAATAATAATAATAATAATAATAATAATAATAATAATAATAATAATAATAATAATAATAATAATAATAATATTGATTTAATATTTATAATAGATGGAACAAATTTATTTATATGATACGGACAAAGACATTGGCAAATAAAACGATAAAAATATATTGATAATATATATAATTTCATATTCTCCAACATTAGAATATGTGTTCTCATTTAAAGGATTGAACACATTAGACTTGTAATTGATTAATTAGCTAACCTATTAAATTTGTTAGCTACGGTTATGACCATATCTAGATATACCATATTCTTTAAATTAGAAAATTACACCTAGACACGGGAATAAACCCTGGGCCCTTGGCTTAGTACGCCAATTCTCTAACCACTGAGCTACACAGGTATTGTCCCTTGATCGGAGTAATTCTCAATCATATGTTGAGGCATAATCTTTGATGGACGTGCAGATAGCATTATCTACAAATGTGACCTCAATTAAGGTCATCAGCTAACAGATAACACCGCTACAATCTACTTGTTGGATTTTTGGTGCCAATTGTACGTTTATAGTTGAACAAATTCGCACATCATCATGGTTTAAATGGCTAAGCTATTATATTTGGGAACCCTTAACACAAAACCAGACCTCTCTCCATAAATTGTTTAGATATAAAACCCAAAAACATATACCTTGAAGCTAGCCCAGAATTATTTTTCAAGTCAAAATGCATAAATAACAATTCTTTCAATTACGTTTTCCTCTCTAGTATTTCTGTTTCAACAGATTGCTTACGGAAGACAGATCAATAGTAGAATTCTCTGCTTTCTGCCTAAGTGGCCGAATGTTCTAAGGCGTAATTCGTGTATTACACAGGCCTGCTGATGATTGGGAGATCGAGGTTGGATCCCGTTTATATCTACTGAGTGTATTTTTTCTTAAATGGTTTCCAACTGTCGTTCTACTTAAATGAGGGTAAATTATCTATAAAATGCTTCACTCGTCATCCCCACCTTATTGGAGTAATTAAATTATCATATATTATACGTAAAAACTTAAACAAATATCACGACTATTACAAAAAATTAGTTTTAGACTAATATACCAAAATTCTACACGGATTATGTGAAATCGAAATTTTACATTATCAAAGTATTTATGAATTTAATGTAGATGACATAAAACACATTCATGATTTGTCGTAGCTCATCAACCAGAGTTCCTAAATAAATATTAATAAGAAAAATATATTGGATAAACCTAAATTTAATTTTTTGTTTATCTAACAGTTATTATTACATCAATCAATATTTACTGGTGAGAGTAAGTTTTATCATATATCATTGTCATTTCACCGATTTTCAACAGAATTAATTTTCGAAAAACGTTTCAACTAAAGCTGGAAAGCTATTTCATACTTTTAAGTCTAGAAATATAATTAGCTTTGCGAATTTTTTTAAAATGCTAATGAAATTACCCAATCTTAAGCTTTAACTACTATGGAGTTTTCAAGGGAAGGTGGTAAAATTATTTACCTGTCGGATTGAGACATACTTAAAAGTCCTTTTTGCAACCGTCTTTAAAAACCTTATTGAAAACATTATTTCATTTTCCCTATTTGAATAAATTTGATGTCGAAAAATCGTTATCGAGAGCATATTTATTTTAATTCCCTGTTACATTGGACTATTTGTTTAGAATATTTATTCAAACAAATAATTGTAGATAAGGTGTTATTTAAGTCTTTTTAGTAATGACACATCATTTCATTAATTAAATATATTGATCAAAGTTTAAAGGAATTGTTTAATTATTGTGATCTATATATCATGTTCTTGTATTTATATAAACTATTCAGTAAACACTACTTTAAAAATGCATACTAACCCAACAGTCATAAGTCAACAGTCAAACGTTATTCTCTTTAATCTATTTGTGGTTTAATTTGGGCGCCACTTTAGTTTATTTAGCTATATACAATTTATATTTTTACTCGCTCAGTCGAGGTGACGAATACTCTAAAATCCACTCAGGATCACTGGGACACTATTTTTCTAAAGGATTATCATAGTTTATCGTACTCTATCAAAACTAATCTTTTTACTTAGAGAATTTAAAATATATAATATAAAGTTATTAAAATTTCTTCATAAACTCAAATTAAAAAAATACATTAATCAGTCTATGAGGTATTGGAAAATATTTTAATACAATTTTGTGAGCTTTAGTTTTAAAGAGATACTACTTAAGTTTTAACGATATTATTAACCAATGCCATAGAGTAATTAAGTATAAGTAAATCTCTAAAATTTTATGTTGTTTTTCCTTAAATATTTTAAGAAAAATATTTGTACAACAATGATCTATGTCCATTTTAGAATCAATAGCCAATATCTAAATTTTTTATTTGTCAAAATTTATAAATGAAGAATTTATTAGCAATGTGATTGCATGCAAATCTCCAAACCTAATAAAATGTCAAAAATTTTAACAGAAAGTCAAAATTTTAATACGAGGTGTTGATCCTTGTGGACATAATATTTAAAAACTGGACTCAAGAAATGTCTTACATAAGTATAGTGCAATTTAATCTTAGGTTTGCTAATGTATACTAATTTGTTTCACATATATTACAACTTTAGAGTAAATTTTTAAACAAGAGAGCTATAAAGTCCATGTGGAGTTTCGTCCAATTTATTTTAAATAAGGATTGTCTCCAAATACATAATAAATATATCAACATTTTTAATTTGAACTAAAACATCCTATATTTTGTTTAGTAATATATTTGTTTTCTACAAAATTCTTAATAATTTTAGTCTCAGATTGAGTGTCGCTTTTCTGATCAAACTAAATATTTAGAATATATAAAGTCTTCCTTTAAATAATATTTATTTTTAACAGGGTCTAAAGAAATAGTTCTTATATGATTGTGTAGTGAGTGATTTAGTTAGTGTTAGATAGTCTTAGAATCACCATTCACGTAAATAATACAGACGCACGAGGATATTTCATTTCGAAATGTTGGCACTGTTAAATGTAATGCGTCATGGTGTCATTTCATTATATAGAACTAACCTACTTTAAAAATGAAAGTTGATTAATTATAAGTCCGTGCGCGTGCGACACGTCAATTTATGTACAGTATTTTTCAGAGCAATGGAATATAGATAAGAATCTCCCAAATTAATAGAGTTCTTTATATTTTGTATCGCGTTTTCTAGTGTTTGGTCTGGCCTTGAAAAATAAACAACGTAATACAATAAAAACTGGAACAACAATAATTTATATAGAAGTCAACTAAAGTAGCGTGTTATTTAGAAATAAATAATTATTGTTCTTTTGGTAGAACATAAAGTAGAAATAAAACGGTATTGCGATAAAGTAATATGACGTTAAAGAGTCCTGATAAAAATTATACAACATAACATATCAATAATTTGTCTACTTATATTACTTTTTCTATAATAGTTGAGCCTTGTTCATTCGGATATAGGGAGGATAAATGTCAGCGAAATATTGTTATTCCTGAATAAAAAAAATCATCAAAAATATTATTCTCGAAAACATATTTATTTTAACTGAAAAACTGTAGTAAATGTAATTCCATAAAAATAAATCAAACCACTTAGGTGGCGGAATGATCTAAGGTATCACTTTCTCAGTAGACTATACTTCCGATGATGGTTAGATCTAGGTTCAAATCTTGGTCAGTTTTAGAGAGAGTGATTTTTCCAAAACTTTTTCCACTTTCCTTCCATGTGAATGCGGATACACTTCCTCTAAATATAACCTTTGTATTTTCTTAAAAACTAGCGTAATTAGGTCTAGTACATTTTCTTATAATCCAAACTGTTAGTAAATTCGTTGTATTTAGACTGTGAAGTTTTTATAGCTCTTATATAGTCTAGTTTGTTGTCAGGTAGGTCAGGGTTCTAGTCCCATCCATGTGCGCTAATGTGTTTTGTTTTTCTAAACGATCCCCCATCCTCCTTTAAAGAGTGTTTGAAAACATTTTTTTTTAAATTCATCTTTTTGAATCCTTTTTCACTATCGTTTATAGCGTGCGTTTATCTTACGTAAAAACAAAGGACAAAGATTTAGCCTGAAAAAAAAGTATTGGTCATTAAATATAAATATTATAGGATTTTAACAAATTGTATTAAATATTATAAAAGTTAAATGGTTAATGTAACGGGTCATTTTTTTTAGCAACATTTCTCTCTAACTGGTGTGGCTAAGGTGTGTTTTTTGTAGCACCGCGGGCTACTACCCGTTCGGATTAAACGCTTGAGTATAATTACGTTAAATGATTAGGAATTAGGGAGGGTTAAATTAAAGGAAGCGAACCCGCATTTGAGTAAATGTAGAGTGGAAAACCATTTAGAATAAACCACCCCCAGTTCACCTGATTGAAATTCGAATCTCGATATCCCCTCCTCGGCAGTCTTTGCTTAGCATGAAACTAGTAAGCCACCAAGGATGGTGTTATAAGGTTATTTACTAATTATTACTCTAGTAATTTTAGGTATTAGTAAAGCTATTTTTAGAGGAAATGTAACCACAATCATTACACCAAATATAAATTCCCACCTTTTTATTCCCGTTATCAGAGAACTAATCTACTACGAGAATAGGACCATAGACCATATTTCATCTACGTCATGTAAACACAATAGCCTATTATTTACCACGTTTGCGAACCATTTTATTTAGTTATCTATAACCGTGTCAGAAATTATTACATTTCTTTGAATTTAAATAATTTATATTTATTAAAATCTAAAAGCCTGAACTACATTTAAGGTATGGACTTATCAAATGTATTTCTATATAGGTGAGCCGTTTAAAGACGTATTTATTTTCTAATCAACTTCGGAAAAGAAATAAAACAATTCATAGACTAAATTTTAGTATATAATGTAATAATGTTTATTATTAAAACAACTAGTATCAGGCGGAATATAATCGCTAACATAAAACTCAATTTCGAAGAGAAAATCCCACAATCTGTCTTCACTTATTTTTTAGGCCTTCGCTCATTATTTTGCATATTACGTATATATCACAATTTTGTATCTATTTTAAATATCTTTAATTTATTAAATGTTCATGATAAACTTGCAGTGTGTGTTTTCTATCTCAATATTGACGCCATGAAGTCTCAGCATTGATAAGGTAGCTATGAATATAAAAACAAAACAAAATTCGTGTATTTTCATGTAGGAGCCTAGTAAAAACCACAATATATTATAATTTATTGTTAAATTTTGTATATAATTTTTTAAGATGTATTAATCCATCAAAGGAGTTAATTTTGGTTCAAACTTAAAGTTGAGATGATATTTGTCTGCTGTTTAGAAAAATAGCTGGCCATATATTTGAAAGTTTTGGTTCACACAAAAATCTAAGCTATGCTTAGCTATTTTATTACGATTGCTAACTGGGTAAAATCCCCAACTTCCTCCTTACCTGATCTTACGTAACGCATGCGCATAAAGCATCTTCGGGCATGTGTTAAACAAATTTAGTGGTGAATATTTTAACTCAAAAGCAAAAGTTTTTTAAGGTAAGATTTTCACAATAATTTATTGTAATTATGAACCTATCGAGTAGGGATTTTTTAGAGATAATAAGGTAATAGTTTCCAAAATTATTCCAAATTCTCTCATTTCCTCCTTGAAAACTTCTGTTTAAAACGGTTGCCCCTCTTCCTTTGTAATGTCATCTGAACACAAACCAGATATTTTGTAAAACTCTTCATAATAATAGCTAAACTTCAGTAGAACACACTCGAAATCAATAATTCAGGAGATAAAAGAGGAATCATAGCCTAGCTTATTGTTGTTTGTGAACAAAACGCGAACAACAAGGACTATATTATTCAAGAGATACCCATTTGTTAATTATGAACTCTACCTGATCATTAAAGCACGATCGGTTTATAGTCTTACCATACAATTTGAAAAGTATGGTTGGTTAGATGCAGATAGCAAGCTTAAAAATGTGTTTTTGAAAAAAAATATTGTAAGAGTTGTTTTTCAACTAAATATGACATTTTTAAAAGCAGACAGGGATTATTTCATTCTGGGTCAAATGCATTTATAGTGTCAATGATCTTGTCACGACTGAACATGCAAAATTATTTTCAAAGATTTAATTATCACTTAGTGTCTTCCATTCATCATAAATTCTCTTGTATGGTGGTTAATGGATTTATGAGTGTTAAAGGTTGATCTGAAAGGTTCCAAACAGGTTAGGACTAGACATATAATGTGCTTTAAGGTGGGTATATGAGGCACGTTAGAAAAGGCCTAAGTATTTAGAGTTTTTACAACTAAATTTTTACTTTACCAAAATAAATCATATATTGCTCTATTAGAAATATTTAGTTTAATTTTATTCCCACGGTGATATCAACAGTTGTTGAATATCTGTCATGAGCATGGTGGTGTTAGATGAGAATCTTTTTAAATGAATAGAAAAAATTGTCGTTAAATTCCAGGACACTTATTAGAGATATTAGACAAAAAGGTTGATAACACAATGTGAAATAAATTCAACTAGCTTTGTAGTGAAGCAATATTATATTTATTTTTACATAATTTTTCTTTCTATAGGAACTGTAATAATACTGAGTTATTTTCAGGTTCCTTACATCCACATTATAAATAAATATTAGTCTCTATTATTTATCAGGCCATCTATGGGAAAGAAAGGATTTTAGAGGATATATACTCGCTTTTTATGTAAGGATATATGAAACAACTTAAACAAAGAAATGATATCAGCAAAAGGTGTTACTACCAGGTCTTCTTACTAATTACACTAATAATTAAGAATGTTTAAGATTGAATTCTCGCCGCACAACATGCGGTCACCTAAGTAGGCTAGAAGAAACTTATCAGAGCTTGGACCACGAAACGATTAGTTCTCAATCAAAAGTAATTGTAACGTGCTCCATGTGCGAGATTGTATGGAGGAAACCCAAAGATACACTTTGTACCGATTTAAAAATACCACTTTTTGCTATTTTTTTTGTAAATACGGCTTGTCTCAAAATGAATAAAAAATATATAAACCGTTTCAATTTGGATTTAAAATATCACAAATTTAGTATAATAATACTTTATTTATACTCTACAAAAATTCGAATTAAACGTAATTTCAGAACAAGTGTCGCTATTTCTAATCGAAGTAGATATTTAAATATATTAAGTCTTTTATTAAATAACATTTTTTAAAGAGGGTCTAAAGAGATTGTTCTAACACGACTGAGGAGTGTTTAATTTGTTTGATATCATCTTCAGTATCACCTTTTCATAAATAATACAGACGCTGGAGGATATTGAATTTCAAAATGGTGCCACTGTTAAATGTGATATGTCGTGGTATGTCACATTATATAGACTCGGCTTTTTTTTTCTTTTAATGCAAGTCGGATAAATATATAATATTTTTATGCATGTGACACGTCAATTTTTATACTGTATTTTCTAGTCAAATCAAACACACATAAGATATGAAATGAGGTTTTCACTAAATAATATAATTCGTGATATTATGAATCGTGTTTTATGAATAGCGTTCAGTCTGACCCTGGAAACTAGAACATTTTTTTAAATATATATATATATATATATTATACTGGTCATGCAACGATGTATATAAAAGTCAACAGATATATAGTGCTATTTAGAAATATTGCAGTAATGATTTTCTGATAGAAAATAAAGTAGAAATAAAACGGTACTGGGATATAGTAATATGACGTAAAAGAGTATTTAACAGATGTAGTCATATAAAATAATAAAAACATATAAATAATTTTTCTAAAATATTAGAACCTCTTTCGTTCAGACATTAGGGAAACAGAATGTAGCAAAAAAAACAACAGTTTTTCGTGAAAAATGTTTATAATCAAAAATCTCAATTCCAACAGACATTTATTTTTAACTGAAAACCTTTAGTTTTTTGTTAATCACACGCTCAGGTGGCGAAATGGTCTGAGACGTAACCTCTGCAGTGACTCGACTTCCAATGACAGTGGGATATAGGTTGGAATCTATGTCGGTCGGGTGTAATGAAGGTAATTTTTCTAAAATAGTTTTCCTCCCTTTTTAATACCTAAAACTATTAATGTAATTAGTATATAAGCGTGTCACCTTAACGAGTATTATATGCTGTGCTAAGAAAAACTCACCTAGACTAAATGTTCGAATACCATCCGCGTGCGCTGATTTGTTATTTTCCCAAATGATTTCCCCCACCTTATTTAAATGATGTTTGAATATAAAATGGTGTATTTTTTAAATTTTTCCTCTTCAATTAAATACATTTTTTATAATATAACCACTAATTGGATTAAATTATATAAAAGTGAAATAGTTTTTAGGTCTATTAGAAAACAATATTTTATTCTTAGTGTATTTCTAAAACCATCCATAGTTTCATTCCTTGAAATTTCCCTTTAAATAATAATATATTCACAGAAGAAAAAACTATAATTTTATATAATATTATCTCTCTTTTCGCTTGATGAACATAAATATTTTATAATATAACATAAACATAACTCTAACTAAAAGTGAAAGAAACATGTTGTATAAGATTTTTGGGTTGCACGCCTATTTGTGAATTACAATAATGTGTTAGAGACCAGGAAGGTTTGAGGATCAAGAAAGTATAACTCCATTTACGCGGAGAAGCCCAATTTACGCGGAGGAAGAATATAAAGCCTTTAACGGAAACAATTCTCTTCTCACCCGGCAGATATTAAACGACCGATCTTCTCATCATGACAAGTCCAGTGTGTTAAGAGTTAAGTTGTATACCATGTGGAAACCGAAGTAAGTCTCTTATCTTAAAACTATATTTATCGTGCTATTCAGGTTTTCCGTGAGCGAGGAAAGCTTGTGAATATTATTTGCTCATGGTTCATGCACGCTACTGCATTGTAATAACAATATTAAAGGTCACTGAATGAAATGACCACTATACAAATATATATAAATTAATTACACCTTCATTTTGTAATAATATTTATCTTTTAATTTTTTTTATATAAATATCTTCATAACACTAACATTAAAGTCTCCATATACACCCCAAACTATCATAATGATTGAAAATTGTTCTATAAACAAGTTACAGATAACAGCACAAAAGATGGAACTTAGTAGAAAGTATACAAAATACATACTCAATAGTGGATCCTAGTAAGGTAAGCTCGCTGACATTCAAAGTTAATGAATATGGTGATTGCTACTAATTTAAAAGCAATATTATTTTAAATCTTTAGTTTTAATATTGAAGAAAATAGTTTTTATTATTAATCGGTTAATAAAGCCTTACTATTATATAAGAATATTTAGTAGACCTATTTCAAACTATTGTTTACATTAGGATGTATTCCAGAATATTAATTATTTAATTTAACTAGTTATTTAAATTTGCTCTAAAATAAAATGAAAAACAGATAACGATCTAGTTTATTATATATTATATAAATTATTTTTTTTATATGTAGTCTATCATATTACGAATTTTTAAATTGCTTACAGAAAAAACTTAAATATTTAAGTGGGGAAAACTGAAACATACCTAAGTTAATGCTACAAAGTAGGTTCCATTGCATTCAAAGACGTTTGAATATTACTGCTAATAACATTAAGGGCATTAAGACACGCAAGTTTCAATTGTATTAACAGGCTACAAGATGAAAGAGCATTTAGAAGACACTTCACATGTGTACTTAAAAGATATAGACAGTAAAAACGTTTTGTATGAGCATTATTATACCTGGAATGAACTTGTTTCACAATTTTAATTTTCTTTTTCCAGTTATTGCCAAGATAATCTGAACTAATATAAACAGTTCTACTTAAGGTGCGGCAAAAGGGAGCGCGAGTAATTTTACAGTTTTAATAACATTACCTTTTTTTTTGCCAAAATAAATCAAATATTTCTCCAGTAACAACAGAAAGTTTAGGTTTCTGCACATGCTAATATCAACAGATCTTTAATATCTGTCGAGGATGTCCTGGAATTTTGTTGAAACTTCTTAAATAAAGAATTCGAAATTGACAGATTTTCAAGATTTGTTTATTTTAGCATGTACACAAAACTAAATTCTATGTTGCTACTGGAGAAATATTGGATTTATTTTGGCCAAAAAAAATGTAATCTTATAAAAACTGTACAAATACTCGCACTCACTTCGGTTGCACCTTAACTGTTAATTTATAAGTACCACGTCTTACTACCCCTTTCGGTTATTCGCTTAAGTACAAATTACGCTAATGGAGTAAGAATTGGGAAGGTTGAATTTAGAAGAAGTTAGCCCAAATTTGCGTGGAGAGAAAGAGAGAGGAAAATCAGGAAAAACCATCCCCAATTCACCCGACTTAGAATCAAAGCTCGATCTCCCCATCCTCGGCAGTCAAGAAATGTTTACTAACAATGGTTGATATATTATTTAAAAAATTCATATATAAACAATATTATTGATCAGGTTTATGAATTATTTCAGTTGGTTCCTTTGATAAGAGCTAATCTCATGACAGCAATTTATACTTTGCGTTGTATTCTAATAGAAATATTAATTAGTAATTAATAAAATCTACATATATGAATTTTAAGTATGGAATTGTTGAGTGTGGTTATGTTGAAGCAAAACGTCTATTAAAGGACATATTTCCTAATAGACGTCTTACAAATAGCATATTTCCTAATAGACGTCTTACAAATAGCATATTTCCTAATAGACGTCTAACGAATAGCATATTTCCTAATAGACGTCTTACAAATAGCATACCTCATACAATACATCAACGTCTAACAGATAATAATCCATACATAAAACGAGTGACAAGATGGACGGCACTAAATTACAACTGGACCACTCTCCTTCAAATGGCAGAACTTATAACACAGCGAATCAGGGTCATCCTTGGTCCTAACATTTTTGAGGGCCCCTTACTCCTCTAAACAATCTTTTGCATTACATTTATTGATTCATTATTATTTTTCATACGTTGTAAACATAATTTAAATCTTCAATTTTTCATTAAACTGAATGTAAGAAATATAATTTTATTTGTATTATAACAGTTTTAATATTCAATATATCTAAAAAAATAAACACAATTGAGTCTCATCGTGTGTGTATGTGTATGTTTGTGTGTTTGTTTGTGAGAGAGAAAGAGNGGGGGGAAAGGCAGGGAGGTGGCAGAAGAAGAGTTTAAACTAGAAAAAATCACTTATATTTTCATAGGATAAAGTAGGATGCCAATTATATAATTTATTGTAGAAACATAATTTTTTAAAAGGTCACTTAACACATCAAAGGCTTTAGATACAATCTGAGCGCCGTGTGGGAACATGGTAAATAATATGGAAATTTGTTTCTCGCACTATTATTATTATTATTAAATTTTAATTAATGGTTGGTTATCAGATATGAGGCTCAGGTTGATGTGTGTTCAGGTAAAAATCCTTAGAGAACAGATTTTAAATTGGGAGGGAGTCATAGAACACTTTTTTTCAAAAGCAGACCAAGGTTTATTACAGTATATATTTTGACATTTTTATTTATCTCGACACAAATGGATTGGATACGACTGAACATGAAAAACCTTTTCGTATATTTAATCATCAATTGGTTGATTTAATCAGTCAGTAATGCTCTTGTAAAGTAGATAATGAGTTTATTAACTTGCAGGGGTGAACTGGAAGTTTCCAGACTTATTATATCTACGAATTTGACCGATCCTTAAAATAAATTCACTAATACAAATTAAACAGTGTTGCATCATAATCTGAAGTGATGAGGTGAAATATTTTAATTTGTTCCATGAGTAAATGTAATCCTCAGTTTATCACAGTAACATCATTGATATTTTGGTTGATATTTAATCAACTTAAAAACAGCGGTTACTACTTTATTCTGATTAAAGCATAATCCCTGTTGACAATCGATGATCGTTTATTCTATTAATATTCAGGTTTCTAGTGGACGCAATAATTTTGTAAATTAAATATCTGATAAAAGTCAGTCCTTATTAAACAATTGCTTAGACATTTGGATTAATATAATGTTTATAAACACTGTGAATAGATAAAAATGGGATGGTTTTATATTTAGTGACGTCATATATCTTCACAAATTATGTTTGCTGGGCTCTCTTAAACCTACTCACTGGATCCTTTTTTTTTATGAATTAATAAAAACTATAATTTATGATTAAAAAGATTTATTGATTTTAGTTGGTTAATAGTTTCAGCAGACCAAATCAAACATGGCCTGTTTTATCCACGACCTTATCCACCCCTGTGTTCGTGCAGAGATAGTGTACGGCGGTTACTAGATGTATAAAGTCATGGACTAAATTGAAAGCGATATACACGATTTGATATATGTGTGGCATAATATTAATGCCTAAAAGCTTAAATATTGATCAATGCTGTAGAAAAATAAACAAAGATCATACTCATTCTTCATATATTCAGTTAGTTAAAAACCGTTGAGCAAAATGCAGTAGAGCTATTATTATATACATCAGATTTGATTTAATAATCCCACATAAAACTTTCGTAAATCGAAGATATGTTAATAGATTAAAACTAAATTGCATTGGTTTATAAAGTGTTAATTTGTTCGGTTAAAATACAGATTGATAATTAAATGTATTTTGCATTATAGGAATAAATTCTTAATTAAAATGAAAGTGATAACAGTTATTTTGCTGTTAAGCTTAATCATAAAAGTAGAAAACAGACTATGTGATTCATTTGAACCTTTTAATTACTCTAACAACTTCTCAGAAATTATTAAATACATAACTAAAATAATACAAAATAGCAAGCCTAGGCCTCAGGCAACAGTCGTTTTTCAAGATGGTATTTTTCCAATATCAACTCAATTGTTCAAGAAAATGGAATATTTCCCTACTTTAGCCTTAAATATACAAGAGAACAATATTACGGAAATAAGAGAAATGTTTGAAGAAAATGTGATTTTAAGTGGTAAAATAGAAATACCAAAAGTGGTATTTTGGTTTGTAGAACATTATGATCCGATATTTTGGGTACGACTAGAAAAATTTAAAGAAACATTCCTTGTTCACGCGAGAACGCCGTTTATATTAATAATTACGTCAAAGGATGATAATGAAATAACTACATATAAAGAAGTGTTTAATAAATTATGGGATGAATATCATATTTTAAATTCAGTATTAATTTATATGCCAACATACGAAAGAAAAACTCACTTATTTTCACAAAGCACAAATCCAACGGCATTATTTTTCAATCAGTTCCTTAACAATGGCTCGTTTTTAGACCTATCAACTATATTAACAAAAAACCAAGATATATTTTTAGACAAAATCAATGATATTTATGGTTATGATATAAAGGTATCAGAGGATAGATCTGTTTATGGTTTAAAAGCAGGATACCTTAAAGGCCCCTACATGTATATCAAAACGTTTGCACGATACGTAAACGGAACAATTAAGGTAGTTGGGAAGAAAGACCACACTACAGACAATTCTAGTGTGAAGGATATTTTTAATAATGAACATATAGTGCCGGATATATATGGAAACGCCTTCTTTAAAATCCCTCAAAATTTATTTACATCAACAATATCTCCATATACAACTGGTTTGGCATTTATTGTGCCAAAGGCTGAACGCGTTCCAAAATATATGAATGTAATATTACCTTTCACCAATAGTTGTTGGGCAGCTATATTCTGCACTCTCCCGATTATTACGTTGTTTTGGAAACTGTTCAGAAAAGATGCGACGTTCGAAACTGAAACACTCTGGGAGACTGTTCGTCTATTTGTGAGTGGGGCAACAATTCTACCGGTGGTTTCATCAACTCAAAAATTGTTTGTCGTTTTGTGTTTGTGGTTTAGTATCATATTTATAAACGCCTATCAGGGAAGTTTGACCAGCTACTTGACGACACCACATTACTACCCTGATATCGATACTATTGATCAGTTGATTGAATCAGGACTATATATAGCCGTACCTGAAATGGATGGTTTTAGTGATTTAACCGTTTTTTTGGAGAATAGTGACAAAAATGATAGTATTGTAACATCTCTAGTTAAAATGGCTTATTTTGTAGATAGCGTGAAAAGTGGTCTTGACATGGTTGCCTTTAACAGGACACATGTTTTTGTTGATGCTTCTACAATAACCCAGCTGTACATAGAGCTAAACGACTATTATGAAGAAGGTTATCCTCTAATGCACGTCATGAAAGAATCGACGTATTCATTTATTATCGTTTTTCACTTCCCTTATGTTTCACCTTATCAAGACAAATTTGATATTTTAATAAGGAGGGTATGTGAAGCTGGTCTCAATGGGAAGTGGCGTAATGATGATAAATACGAAATAATGCTGTCAGTTCATAATAGGGTTAGGTCAGCAGAACTGAAACCACTTGGTATCAGCCATGTTCAGACTTCTTTCTACATTCTTCTCGGAGGTCTAACACTCAGTTTCATTTCATTGATATGCGAGATATATGTTAACATTATCGTAAGATATTTTAACAGTAACACATTGTTTAAAATGATGTATAACCTAATTTAACGTACTAAATAATTACAATTAATAAAATATCTAGGTTAATCTGCTTTTGTAAAAATAGTTAATTTATCTCAAATTAAAGGGTGATCAACATATTAATAATGTAATATGAACTGCATCTATAATTTTTGTATTTTTAAATTAATTTTACTTTATTCTAAATCTAAGAAAAATATAAAGTTTATATTTTTCTATTTTAATATTGCGTACCTAATTTGATAGTGAAATCAAAATTCATATTCTTGCCCACTTTTGAGTGAGGTTACCAATTCCAGGTGTTTTAATATAATATACTTTTATCGAGTTTTTTTAATTAATGGCAATCTTTTTTTTTATCACATTTAACCCTCATCTTCCCGACCTCAAAACCTGTTTCAAATATTATTTCACTGTCCATACCTTAATGCGGGTGGCCGATTCGAGCCTCACTGCCAGGGTGTAGATTCAATAGTCCGTCGAGGTAAATGCTTATCTATAATAGAAAATAAGAAAAAGGTAATTTTAAAATGCAAGTCAATGTTTTCATGATACAAATAGTAAAGTGGGTGTGTAAACTTGTCAGTGGAAGAGGCTCTATCAGTGTATAAACAAGAAGCCTTCCTGAGCAAACTACACATTGTATTCCCTCGCTTTCTATTTAGTACATTAGCGTCCAAGTATACTGGTTGGCATAATCAAGTTCTTTAGGACAATGTAATCACTTCCAGATGAGGGAAACCATATTTATTTGTCTCAGGTGTATTTATACGCTGCTAATTATCCCTGAAATAGTCGTATAGTGAAATAGCATTGTCAATATTCCATTAAATGCACTTCAAATATCTCAACGCTGGACTTTCTTTGATGACGATAGGTTATTTTTAACACAGTTGATGACTATATATAATAAGAATGTTAATTTAACAAATATTTTATCCACACATATACAAATTTTTCTGTAATATTAGAAGTGTACAATTCGAAGCTCTCACATTTTTGTAAATATTGTTTCGCTTTTCTTGAACACACAGTCCAGGTTTCTAGACTAGATAATTAATTAGTATGTACTTTTAATATCAATCAGATACCCTTCGTACGTCCTGTAAGCTACAGTATCCCCATGGCCTCTTTGGTGCTGACTGAGAGCTAACAGCTGACTTCTGACAGTCAACATATAGGTATATACCTAAATTTTGACCGTCAGAAGTGACAGCTATTAAACACATGTTTTTGCAGATCATATGGTTCGGCGTAGAGATACATAATTTGGTCTGGTAACTTTTCAAAGCCGTCAGCTGTCACTCAACACCGACGTAGGGCTACTGTTGCAAACATTTTTTTTTTTATAATCTATATAAAATGTGCAAATACTAACCTTTCAAACGTAAACAACATAAGAAGAGTATTTTACATTAACTACTGGAATCCCGAAATATCTTATATTAAATACCTACCAGCTTTTAATTTTTCGGAAATGTGCTATTATTCTTGTATGTATAGATGATTTAAAAAAATGTTATTTTTCATCGTATGACATTTAAAAATATTAAATAATCCCGCCTTCTTTGAGTATAGTTCCCATATGTTGATCAAATGATAGAGTTATACATAATTAAATTTGAAATATTAGAATAAGTAAATATCTTATGTAATAAACCTATTATATTTTATGAATATTCTTTGCTTTAGTAATCATGTATTTGTAAGATTAAAATAGTTTTTGGAATACTATGAATCAACTAACTTAATATTTTTTTAATTAGTGCGTAGTGAAAAAATACATCAATTGTAATGTAATTGATTTGCCCCTAAAGAGTATGTGAAAGCATTGACAATAATATCGTCTTAATTTTATAAACGTATCTTATTTCATTTAAATTATACAGTATATTAAATGGCGCTTAAAGCACTTCTTCTTCTAAGAAGGCAAAAGCCACTGATCAGTGACGTCACGCACGTGACACCAGCCAAGTCAGTTTGACAATATATATATTTTTCAAATAATAACTTCCTCTTCTCGAAGGTTCGAAGAGAGATTTTAAAATGTAACTTGAGTCATTTTCCGGCTCTCGAAGCTTCTAGTAAGACCGAGATGTTTTGTCTTGTATTTTGTTTTTCTAAACTAAACCTTCTCTAAGCTTCCATGAGCAAGGGATATATACAAAGAATGGTGCAACGTAAAGGCAGTGGGTGTCCAATACTGACAGAACTCACTTGGGGTCCAGCAACACCTGTCCGCGCTCATACAATAGGCCACGTATATATTTCAACGACATGATCTATTTTCTCATTCAATAAACAGATTCAGAAATAAAAAACATGTCAAATAATAAGTGTTTATTAATTATAATTCTTCAATTGGCGTCCATCGCGGCAGTAAAATATCAGAACAACATAATTGGCGCACAACGTAGGAACCCGTAATTCCAGAACGTTTCACAATGATAACGAAAACAATATAAGAATAAACAAATATCAAGTGTATATATTTTTTGGATTCAGTTGTTTAGAAGATGCCTCGATCAAGATATTGCTATTTAAATCACTAGACTTGTGCTTCATATTTTGTCACACTACTATTTCTAGACATAAGTTTTTCATATCTCTTTAAATGAAATAAGAGCAATTGTAAAATTGTGTGAATCTATCAATAAAATAAAAACAAATCGCATCTCAAATACTTTATTCTTAAATCATTAAATTTAATAAAAATTATATTTAAAATTAATTTACTATCTTGTTAATATATTACATTAAACAGCCTGATAAAGTAAATGTGTTGATATAATTTTATTCATAAAATATTCTTAGGTGTAAAATATTTTTTTTAATTATCCTTCGCAAAATAAATAATAATTAAAAATTTGAGTTATCTATAAATTATTATTATTATTATTAGCACCGCGTCTTACTACCCGTTCGGGTTATACGCACTTACGCTCATGTGTAATGGTAGGGTGATTGTGAGATGAAATGAAGGACCTACAGTTTAACATTGAATCCGAACCACGGTGGAGGCCTGGCATTCCCCACATTTAGTTTGAAACTTAACCCGCGTGTTCGTCGCTGTGGTTACGATTGTTCATAAACCCGCACCGGTGGTGTAGTTAGCTAATACGCTAGTTTCGTGTTGGGCTAGACTGCCGAAGATGGGGAGATCGAGGTTCGAATCTTGCTTGGGGTAACTGGGGTAGTTTTCTTAAATGTTTTTCCACTCTCCCTCCACGCAAATTCTGGTTCACTTCTTCCTAACTAAACCTTCCCAATTCCTGAACCTTTAGCGTAATTAGTACTTAAGCGAATAACTCAAACGGGTAGCAAGACGCGGTGCTATGTAAATAAATAAATAAATAAACTTAAGACAGAGCCCAGCCAATCCAATTGACACAGAAGTTATATGTTGACACGTATTTTTCACTGTAATATCAGTAAATTCTTCCACAATTAAAGCAGAAATAAAAGCAGCGCACCTTAAACTTCCTGAAGTCAATTTTTCATGAACTAAAATAATACTCTTGTTATTTAAATGGAAGGTTATGCTTTCAAAATTTTGGGAACCAATGTTAGAGGTAAAGAACCTAAAATAGAATAAAAAAATCTGGTCTCTGAATGAACTTAAATTATTGAAATAAATATTGTGCTGTATGTAAACCATTAAGAACGTATACAAAACTTTCGTTTTTGAAAATATTCTTTAATCGTATATTTAAAAAAATATCATGGGCGTTTTATATATTTGGTCAAGGGTACTATGAGTGACCTAAAGATTTATGTTTTTACTGTTACACTAAAGTGTGATTTATTTGGGATACCATTTATCCTTAATGATGAACAACCATTTTTGACAAGGCAATAGCTCAATTTAAGTTTAAGAATTAAGAAAATAATAGAATCGAATGACTAAAATATAATTTAATGATATACAACTCAACTATTTAAACTAAATTTATTTTACCGTCTCACAGTATACAAAATAACAGCAAGTGGATAACGCGCTAGTCTCGTAGTAGACTAGACTGCCAATTACAGAGAGCTCAAATTTTTAATCTCGGTCGGTAGTGCCACATTTTTTTCCGAAATTGTTTTTCACGCTCCCTCCACGTAAACGTGGGTACACTTCTTATAAATATAACCTCTCCGATCTCTTAAATCACTTGCGTAATTAGTACATAAGCGTATAAACCAAAACGGGTAGTAAGACGTGGTGTTAAAAAATATAGGGAAATACAATAAATCATGTTGCAAGGTAACAAATTCAAAAATAAAACTTCACTTAAATGAAAATTAAGTATTTATATCATAACCAAATAAACATGGGAAAAGGGATATACCCATTGGATCCATAAATCTTGATGTATGAAGGGAGGAGTGGAAATAAGGGGAAAGTTCATCTCTAACTCAAATTGAGTTAGTGCTGCCATCTGTTAGAGAATAATGATAACTTACTAATGCACTTTATATTATGGCTAAAAGAGGTTTCTGTCATATTTAAATTGAGTTAGTGCTGCCATTTGTTAGACAATCATGAGATCTTTATAATGCACTTTAATTATGGTTAAGAGAGGTCTGTGTCTTATTTAAATTAATCTTATAAAAATGTATTTGCTGGGGTTCCTACGTGGTTTGAGATGTAGACGTTGTCCCGGAAGTGTATGTAAAGTGACCTTCCTCCTATTTGCTCTGTTCTTATATTTTAAAGACTTATATTATTTTAACCACCCATATATTTTAGTACATTTCTTTTTTTTTCAAAATTCCTGCATTTGATGGATTATTCTTTGAGAAGAAAAATTGAACCTGGACTTTAGTATCAAACCTGGGACCTAAGGCTTTGTACACCATTTCTCGAACCACTGATCTAACGAGTAATGGTCCCGTGCCCAAGAGTCATTCTTCACCCATATTTTAAAGAAGATTCTACGATGAACGTGTGGAAATTGTCAGCTAACTAAGCCGAGTTGAAGGTGCCTGCGTTATCTGATAGTTCATGATCTTAATTGATCACACATATATAACTGGCTATTTATAATTGTCCATCACAGACTCTGCCTTCAAATATGAGTTAAGAGTGACCCAGCACAGGTGAAGATTAGTGGATAGCTCAGTGGTTATAGAATTTGAGTACTAAACCAAAGGTCCAGGGTTAAATTCCCATGTCCAGGCGTAAATTTTCAATTTAAAGAATATATTTAGATTCGGATATAACCGTAATTAACAAATATAATAGCTCTGCTATTTAATCCATAATGTCATGGATTGTGTTGAGTCAGTTGTGTGGAAAGTTTTGTGATCACCCTGTATACGTATTCTGCAGTAAGAAGAGTAACCATTCCTCCTTTCCCTTTCTCTCTCCCCTCCCCCTTACCAACCATCCCCGATGGATCGATTTTTATCGGGACCTCCGTCAACTCTCTCTCCCCAATATGTTCCGATACAACGGGACACCAAGTTATGTGTCAAGGCATCTGTTACCCTCAAGTGGTTGTTTACTGCATTTGACACCATCAGATGGGGAAGGGTAGGTGGTAAGTGGCGCTATGAGGCACCAAGTAAAGATGTTCATCAGAAAAAAAAAAATATATATATATATATATATACTAGATAGCTGTTGCCCGCGGCTTTGCTCGCGTGGAAGTTGATTATATACAAATACGAAAATATACATATGTATTTACAGATTAATTTAAAATATTACGTTACGTTGATGACCATAACTTGACCTCAGATCAAAAATAATGCAAGTCCGATACAAACTTTCACCCCCTTTTTCATCCCTTATTAAATAAAATTTCCAAAATTCCTGAAACACGTATTTATTTGTTTTACGTCAATAACCGAAATACAAAATTTTGTTTATGTAACTTTCAAAATGACGGACTTTCATACATATTATCATACATATTATCATCCCCTATTTTGACCCCTTTGGGGTGGAATTTTCTAAAATCCTTTCTTAGTGGGTGCCTACATAACAAAATGAATATACAGTCCGAATTTCATGCTTGTAGCCTTGATAGTTTGCGCTCGGCGATGATGAATCAGTCAGTCAGTCAGTCAATCAGGACATGTTATTTTATAAGTATAGATATATAAAGCCATTCTCATATATGGCAAAACAGGTGTGAAGATGTAAGATAAAATAACCAACCATGTTACAATTTTATATATCTTTCCTTTATTAATAAACTTTATATTTATGTTTAGATATATACATAAATATTTAGCACCACGTCGTATTAATCATTCTGGTTATGCGCTTGTACTAATTACGATAGTTGGTTAGGGATGAGGAAGGATACATTTAGATAAAGTGTACCCACATTTGCGTGAAAAGATAGTGGGAAACCATTTAGGAAGAACTAACTTTCGGCAAACAAGAGGAGACCGGACCAATATCTCCCCATCAGTGGCAGTCTAGTTTATTGTGAGATTAGAGCTTTACATAATGCGGCCACCCAAGTGAAAGAATATTATATAAGATTACATTTATATATCTATGTGTGTATTCTATAAGCTATAAGTCACACGTGCCTTATATATCAAACACAATCTATGTAATGTGATATGTTCTATGTATGAACACATGTTATATATATTATACACGTGCTCTAAATTGTGTTCTACATAATATTAAATATGTGTTTTAAACATGATATATCTTCTTAACACGATATATCTTGGGTGTTTTGTAAGAATTTATATTATATATTTTAATATTATTACCATTTCTTCCACCCACCCCAATGTGCTGTGGTCAGTGCAGCTGGTTGTGAATCCCAGCTGGAACCTTTTGTATTAATAATATCTTGTGAATGTGAGGAATGCCAGGCCTCCACCGTGGTTCGGATTCCACGTTAAACTGTAGGTCCTTCATTTCATCTCACAATCACCCTACCATTATACATTAGCGTAAGTGCGTATAACTTGAACGGGTAGTAAGACGCGGTGCTAATAATAATATTATTAATAATAATAATAATATAATATTTAGCACCGCGTCTTACTACCCGTTCGGGTCATACGCTAATGGATTATGAATTGGGAGGGTTTAATTGGAGGAAGTGAACCCGCATTTGCGTGGAGGTGTAGTGGAAAACCGTTTAGGAAAAACCTTTTGTATTAATCCGTCTAGGGAAACAATCCCAAAGGTCATCAGGGTTTGGTTAAGACTCACCCCAGCTCAACAATATAATAATGACCATCAGCACATCACCTCGCTGCGGGTCCAACGTGTAGAGAACCTCCTATAGTGTGCCCTGGCCAACATTCTGTGCAACCAGAATCTACACATAAGGTGACCAAACTTTGATATTAAGGTCCCGCCCAGTCAAATGCGCCAAAGGATCAAATACACTTTTTTGTATTTATTATTATTATTATCATCATTATTATTAGCAGCACCGCATCTTACTACCCATTCGGGTTATACGCATTTCCACTAATGTGTAATGGTAGGGTGATTGTGAGATGAAATGGAAGACCTACAGTTTTACGTGGAATCCGAACCACGGTGGCGACCTGGCATTCCTCCTATTCACAAGTTGTGATTAACACACATATTGTCAGAGGTGAAGGAAGGGTTTGGTAATCAGATAAATCTGTGCCGGGACCGAGGATTGAACCCCGGAACTCCAGCACAGAAGTCTTGATATCTTACCCCTAGACCACCAGATCACTTTTTTTTTGTAGAATATTGTAATTTATAGTAACATGGCTCAGTGTTATATTATTATATTTTAGCAGTTAAATCATGAGATATTCATAGATATAAAAATAAATTTATTGTTTGCATAGCGATAACTAGATCAAATTAATAACCCAATTTGTACCTAAACGTTCAAGATTCAGCCTCAATCTTTGGAACGTGATTATCACGTGGGTACTAAACCCTATAAATCTCTCATCCTCCATTCAATCTCATGCTGGTGTTCTTCCTTGATAACAAAATTATATATATATATCACATGACCCTCATTGGTGGTCGAATGGTCTAAGACTCACTTTCGCAAATTACTAGGTTGCCGATGAAACGGGAAGATATATCCTATTTGAGTGCAATGAGGATGGTTCTTCCCTAATTGGTTTTCCATTCTCACTCTCTGCAAATATGGGTATACTTTGTAGCATCGGATGTTTTATGATATACATGAAACAAACATAAATAGTCAAGACTCACCCCGTTTGCTTGTTGACTGGGGCTGCGTGGAAGAACGACACAAAACCACCTAACGCACCTTCACTGAACCGGGAACATTGTATACTGTTTGTGAAGACTGAATGGCAAGTTCAAGCCAACGCCTTGGGTTGAGTGGACTTGCGTAGTAAAGAGATCCCCTTCGAGAAGATTCCCGAACGCCCACGGGCTCTCCCGAAGCAAATCAACATGCGCTCTCTTGTTTTCCTTTGTATTCTCGAATGTTATTCCCCCCTTTGTTTCCATCTTCCCCTCTTCTGTGCTCTTAGGGTATATATTCTGGTGCCTGTGGCTACGAACTTTACAATTGGGCCTGAGTCATATCAGAGGATACGATAAGCTCCGAATTTCAGCAACGTAAAATGTAAGAACTAAATCCACTTTCGGCAAATTAAACTTCTTTTTTTTTTAATGTAAATCTTTTCAAAATTCCCTTTTTGGCTTAATATTCAAAAAACTTTAAAATAAATCTGACAGTTAGGAATATACTTTACTTTTTTTAGAGATTAGTTCATTTCAAAGTCAGGGCGTCTTATCGCCAGTAGAGTCATAAATAATCGATTGTACCGATTAGGTATGTTTTAGTGATATCGTATCTATTTACTGTAATTAATAAATATCCACGAGAACTGTATATATATATATATTTGAATTTAAATATCTTGTCGTCATTTGCTATGTGCCATTTTTAATGCACGAATATTTAATATTTGAATTCAAATTATCATATTGTCATTTACTATGCGCCATTTCTAATGGGCGACATCTTAATTTAACATTTAAGTAATCTGATGAATATTTAACCTCAGACTCTTTAGCTTTGACTTCAATCCATAGTTGTTTATGAATTTCATCTATTTCTTTTATACTTCACAACAACAAAGATGTAAACATTGAATGGAACTGTTAAACATCTAATTGAGCGATAGCTAATAAATATCGACTGTCCATGACTTATACTAATTTTTATTAATATATATCCCACCATACCCAAGGTAATACGTCTAATATTTTTCTATTGTTTATTGTCAATGGTAGGCAGGTTGCAGTCTCTTACTTTTTCAAGAGGTAGGCGACCCCCTTTTGATAGCTTAGCAACAGGTGTTAGAGTTGCGAGCTTCAGTATTTGAATGTTTTGGGTATAACATCCAAAACCTTGAACTCCATAGCACTCACTTCTGTTGTTGTCCTTTTTTTATGTTACAATTTATATTATTTGAGCATCCTCCCCTTGAGGATGGTTAAACTTCATCTCAAATTAATACTTTCCTGGCTCGACTGATGAAGACGGGGAGATCAAGGTTCGAATCTCGGTCGGGTGAACTGGGGGTGGTTTTTCCTAAATGGTTTTCCACTCTTCCTCCACGCAAATGCGGGTTCACTTTCTCTAATTCAACCTTCCCAATTCCCAATCCATTAGCGTAAATAGTACTTAAAGCGTATAACCCGAACGGGTAGTAAGACGCGGTGCTAAATATAATTATTATTATTATTATTAATACTTTCCTTATCCCTAACACATTTGCGTAATCAGTGGATTTGCTTTTAGTTTGAACGATTAGTAAAACATGTCGAAAAAGTTAGTATGTTCTTAAATAACGTTAAATACATTGAAAATAGCCTAAAGACGCGCGGCACTTGAAATAAAAAAATAAAAGAGATGTCGGAAATTTTATGGTTTTTTCATAACCACAAATATAGTAAGATACTCGTAGAAAGGATCGTATGGATAAAAAAATACTTTTTTTGCCGTCAACATTTGTAGGCAGATAAAATACCACCTTAGATAGAAAAACGAAAAATTAGGGAAAATTTGAATTTTAAGAATTATTGTCAATAAATTTGGTACCCTAAAATTTTCCAAAGTGTTAATTTATGCCATTGTTTAACTTTGATTTTTTTTAAATGTATTTGTATCAAAATATATTAATTTGTTTCACTTTTCTTATGGTTGTGCTTAGATAAAGAGGGCGTTCGTTTGTGTATTCAGTTTTTGGACCGGATAATGTTTCGTTAGAAATATTAAATTTGCTTTATTTATTTACATGAATGGTTTGATATATTTATTCTTAGCTTGGGATTAAACAGGGAGGATTTACGAGAACAAAAAGGTTGAAGCCGGTTGTTTAACGTCCTTAATTTATATAATTTTGATACCTATTGGCCCATAAGGAGTTTGACGTCCTTAATTTATATAATTTTGATATCTATTTGTCCACAAGGAGTTTTCGAACACTTAACATTCTTGAAACATGAAATTAAACCTGCTGATAGGTATTAAGACAAAGATTTTTTAAAGGACTACGGAAATATTATATTATATGGCGTCTTTGAAATATTATAAATATTATAACAAAAAAGTTGAAAATGAATATTTCCTTTTATAAAATTTAAACGTTTGTCTGTAACTTTGAATTTGTGTTAACCGTTTATAAACCAATTGTTTTTGCAGTATCAACGACATTACATATACAATTAATGTTTCCAAGGCCATCTTACATTTAGTTATAAGTTTGTGTTTAAAAGAAATAAAAAAATACTCCTTGGTGTCAGCCTACAAGAGAGCTATATAGATCATGTGGCCACCGTATGTTGGCGAAGATAGTGCCAACATCAGCGGATTGATGGTGTCATGTGATCAGCTCAACGAACCCTTTTGACAGTTATTCTCAATTTTAGAGTCCGGACCCAATAATTCTATGATTTATATTAGTTTTATCACCTGTGCGTAGCTTACAATTACTGTTTACTATGTTATTGAAATTATTCTTGGTTTTTTGAGATAGTTATTGAATTTAGGATATGACATTGGACTTTGTGAAATAATTATATATTCAAGAACAACATTATCATCATCATCAAATGTCTCCTGCCTAAGACTGGGTTGGTTAAGTATAATTACTCCATCTACCTCTATCCTTCCACCACTATTCCTCCTTTGATTGATTCTATTTTTCTCCTCTCACTTGTAAACTTTCTGTTATGTGTTCTCCCCATCTCTTTCCTGACCTGTCTCGGTGTCCTTTGACTACATTCTTAATTTCCACCACTCTCTTTGTTATTCTCTCCTTTCCTATCCTCATTACATGTCTATAACATCTCACCCTTGCTTCCTCTACGATCTTATATACTCCAACATCCTCATTACACGACCATACCATACCATCTCAGTCTTACTTCCTCTACTATCTCATGTACTCCAACATCCTCATTACATGACCATACCATCTCATCCTTGCTTCCTCTACTATCTTATATACTCCAACATCCTCATTACATGCCCATACCATCTCATCCTTGCTTCCTCTACTATCTTATATACTCCAACATCCTCATTACATGTCCATACCATCTCATCCTTGCTTCCTCTACTATATCATGTACTCCAACATCCTCATTACATGTCCATACCATCTCATCCTGGCTTCCTCTACTATATCATGTACTCCAACATCCTCATTACATGTCCATACCATCTCATCCTTGCTTCCTCTACTATCTTATATACTCCAACATCCTCATTACATGTCCATACCATCTCATCCTTGCTTCCTCTACTATATCATGTACTCCAACATCCTCATTATATGTCCATACCATCTCATCCTGGCTTCCTCTACTATATCATGTACTCCAACATCCCAAATTACTGTAAACACCCTACCCTACACCCTATCCTAGAGTGGACTGACACCAGAGCGTAATGAGATTAAATGTATAATGTATGGGACGTCATCCGAAGTGTTTACCTTACTCAGTGATTGCCGGTAGACACAATCACTGACCATGGGACCACCAGGTATCATAAGACCTATAGAAAATGGAGGTAGCACAGGTACACCTAACCGGAGATTGATAGTAAAAAAAAAAATAGTCAGAACTTCTGTGAGATTTGACTGTTTAGAATGATTGTGCCAGGGTTATCAATAGAACGTACAATGGCTACTATACAGTTGCAATTTAAGGCCTTAAGTTGAAACATGTGACATAACACTGTAACGTGATAGTCCCCCGCTAGCACTTTCACTCAAAACACCTTATATATTATATTTTAACATTATATCAGCGGCCATCTCCTAGCTCTAGTTTGGCGTTCTGTTCACCTTATAGAAAATCACCTCTACCTCCCCTACCCTTCTATGCTGGGGGTCTGGGGTTCAATCCTTGGTCTCGGCATATATTTAGCTGGTTACCAAACCCTTCCTTCACCTCTGACAAGACGTGTATTAATCACAACTTGTGAATGTGTGGAATGACAGGCCTCCACCGTGGTTTGGATCTCACGTTAAACTATAGGTCCTCCATTTCATCTTACAATAACTCTACCATTACACATTAGCGTAAATGTGTACAACCCAAACGGGTAATAAGACGCGGTGCTAATAATAATAATGTTAAAAATAATAATAATATCCCTTTCCTAATACGTCAGTCCATCTTGTATAAAACCACAACTCGCTTCAAATTTTGTATTCTATCGTAACGATTCGTCGGAGGAACACCCTAAAAAGTTAACCAAGTACCAGTGGACTAACATGGGTATGATCACAATGTCTGAGGCGTCAGTCTCTCCTCCTCACCACAGATTAAGTAAAGTATATGACTATGAGAATTTAGATCTAGAAATTTTTGAAAAAGACCCTAAGACATAGTTTTGTATGTTGGAGTCCTGACTTATTTTCTATGTCCATAAGACTTCGTCTTCAATACCTGGGCAATAATTAGACGCCCTATACTGTGTGGCCATGTTCCGGCTAGGCTAACCCTTTTGATCGAAAACTAGTGGAAATCAGGTAATCCATAGCTTTGTTCCATGACCTAGTTGGGTCTTTGACTGATCCCAGTCTCTAATCTTTCTATTGTTATACCTTTGTACAGTGGTGTTCAACTCGTGGGTATGCTACTAGTCCAGAGTAGTGGCCCGCGTGGTATTAATTATTTTGTCCAGCCCTCTTCAGGCATCGCTTGAATTAGGTAATGTTTAGTTGTTTGCAGTTATTATAGTCTGTGTCCAGACTTGTGTTAAAAGTTAAATATACTATTGTATGACCCGGCAATACTAATGAGGAATATACCGGCCATAATATATTTACAGCTTAGATTCCTGGTAACTCGTCTTTAACTATTTATAAATTTATAGTTCCTGTTCAGAGAATTTAACCTTTGTATCTCGTAACCCTATATGGAGTTAGCTCATGCTAGCTAGCGCATTTAACTACCAACGTTTAGACTCTTTACACTAGAATTTTCCGAGTTTATTTATTGCTAACTATTATTCTTTTATATGCTTATTAAGTTAAAGTCTAGTTGCCACAAGGCTGAGTGTGATGTAACGTTACTTAACCTTAAATCAATAATTGTTTCCAATTTAAATTGCCGTTGTGTTGAGGCAGATGCACCTTCGTTGTAGAACGCGTGTTTGTTCTACTTTAACGAGTTACAAACTTTCTAATATAGACACAACCGTACTTGTCATGGTTGTAGATCATACAAAGGTGCGTCACACATAACACTCCTAATTGGGACAGATATGCACAAAATAACACAAATAACTTCCATCGATAAACAAAGGAATGTTTTGTATATGATCCCGTCTAACCATTTGTAACTCTTTCAGCTTGTATGAATTTAAATAAGTGGAATTGTTAAACTTGTATAATTATCTCTCCTGTTTTCCATCCTTCCCATCCATCCCTCTTATTATATATCTATGTTGAAATGATATTGGTTTGGATCAATCTAAAATATATAAAAAGTCGTGGATGAAGGTAGTTTTTCTTTAAAGTAACATATGTAGACCATCTTTTTATGATTCATCCATGAAGAAACACGCGCTTCTCAGAAATAATGTGAAAAGTATTTCACCACTAAAATATATTTTTTCATACCATATTTCCTGTTAAAAGAACAACTGCACTATTTCCTGTTAAAAGGAACAACTACGCACTATTTGGCAAAGACGCCACTTCTCTATACCAATAAGAAGCTAGCCTTCACAACACCTGTCGCCAAAACTCTTTTTATTAGTTAGTTTTTACACTGTTGACGAAGGTAGCAAGAGGCAAGGGGTATGTCATATATAAACCGTTTGTGGGATCAGCCAGTGATCCCAAACAGCGACACAAAAGCAGGGGATTCACCCGCACAACCCCCGCCCACACACGTCAGTCAGAGCCACACACTGGCAGTCACAGTCTAACACAGTATAAAATAACTTACATTAATATCACAAGTGTGCGTTGATATAAAGTATTTAATTGGAGTATGTATAAGTAATTAACAGGTGTCATTTAAATAAAACTTGTGTGAATCAACAGCCATCAACAGTTCTCTTTCTTTAATTTTATTAATATACCGATTTAAATAGTGCTCGACCTCGGAGCTATAGACAACATAAACATCGTCACAGCATTATCATATCAAGGAACTACTCCGTAGTGTTTCAATCGACGCCCAAAATGCGGCTCGATTAATTCAATAGCGTTAACAATGTTTCAGTACTTGTCACTTATTCTATCAGATAGGAGAAGCAGCGATACAATACAACAATATGATACAGTACACAAAATCATGAGATATACCCTCTTAAAATTTAACAATGGTTCAAATACGTATGTTATAGATCATCTCCTTGATGACAAATAGCAGAGTTTTATGTGATAATAATAATATAAACTGGTTAATTAAGTAAAATTTAGAAGTAATAATTGGTTATAAAGAGCTATGTCTAAGGTCTTTCGAAAACAAGCCATGTGCTATTTCGATACATTCAATTAGAATCTCCAAGATGGATCTAAAAGTGACGTTTTTAAAATTCATCATGTATTCCCTTAGTCCTTTTATCAAAAGTCTATCAAGTATGGGATAGTTAGAGCTTTAGATTTAAGATCTTTTCAATCAATAATAAATATCCAATGAGATGAGAACTTTAGTTGTACTTGAATGTGAGGCTGTCATTTCTCCACAAAGTTTGATAAGTATGAAAAGATAAATCTTGGTTTAGATTCCGCTTCGCTTAGATGGTTGAACATAGTAAACAAAAAAAACTGCTTACCGAAACTGTTTATTCTGTGGTTGATACCTTGGCAGGTTCACAAAAAACAAACAAAAAAACACTCACTACGTTCCTTCAAATGGTGGTGTGTCTTTTCCTAAACCCAAGAAAATACCGGGAAATATGTGACTTTTCACTTCCACGATTAGGTTACTGCACCGTTCTTAAACAGATTATCTTATCGGAGGTCCACGCATTGCCTTCTGGTATTGTCTTCCTAGATCCAGATAATCATAGAAACAATATTTTCTAGCCAACTTATTTACTTTTTAAATGCAAAATAAAATGTTATTTAATTATCATTTATATAATTTTTTTTACAACCATATTAACTAACCTACCTATGCATTTTCATTTACAAAGGCTTAAAGTTTCTTTTAAACGTCTTAAATATATCAAATCATATTACAATATTTATATATACATTTATCAAAAGAGAGAGATCATAAATTAACAGAAGTTAATGTCAACAGAACTTACCAAACTTAATGCCTAGTAGATAGTCATGGTTTCATTATTGTTATAAGGTCTCAGCCCTAATTTATCTACTATCTCATGTCCCCAACATCCTCATTACAAGCCCATACCATCTCACCCTTGCTTTGCTTCCTCTACTATCTCATGTACTCCTACATCCTCATTACAAGTCCATACCAGTCCATACCATCTCAGTCTTGCTTCCTCTACTATCTCATGCACTCCAACATCCTCATTACATTACCATATCATCTCAGCCTTGCTTCCTCTACTATCTCATGTACTCCCTGTACACCCACTCTTTCCCAGACAACTTCATCCCCAATCTTGTTTCTCCTTGTGACAGCTAACATGTTCCTCACAAACTTCATTCCCATGACCTCCACTTTATCAGTCTCTCTTGCATTCATTGTCCATGTTTGATGAATTTGTGATCATGGGTACAAATTACGCCCAATAGAACACTTAAGTAGATTTAAAGGACACTTCTCTTCTCCATAAAACAACTCTACCTGCTGTACTCTTCTCATTAGGATCTTCTTTACTTCCTAATTTCTTTATCCTCAAGAAATTTGACTTTCGGTACCCTTCTCAGCTATAGATATACTGGTTTTAACTGGTTTTTGTTGTTCTTTAGAATTTATTTCATTACTATTTATTGGATTTTGGATATTTCTTTAGACTTAGTATAGTTCTTGAATATACGATAGTGATTTTAAATAGTTTAATTGGATATTTTAAGATTTGGTTAAATTTCCTTTTGGTTGGTTTTATATTCTAAAAAAAAACTATATTAAGCTTATTAATACATCCCCCGTACGATTAATGGTTATACCAGCTAGTATTACGAAAATAATATATTTGTTTACATTTTTAGTGATATTTTGTAGATAGTGATAAAATATATTAAACTGACGGCTGCAGATAAGATGTCTTACCATATGAATAGGGGAAAGTATATCTAAAAAAAATATTCTCAAAACTATTTTATAGGACCCTTTCTATGAAAATTGGATTCTATCCCACTCATGAGCCAATTATTATCAAAAACAAGCATTACAATATCTCTATTTGGAGAATTATTATTATTAATTATTATTATTAGCACCGCGTCTTACCACCCATTCGGGTTATACGCACTTACGCTAATGTGTAATGGTAGGGTTATTGTGAGATGAAATGAAGGACCTACAGTTTAACGTGGAATCCGAACCACGGTGGTGGCCTGGCATTCCCCACATTCACAAGATGTCTTGTCAGAGGTGAAGGAAGGGTTTGGTAATCAGATAAATCTGTGCCGGGACCGAGGATTGAACCCCGGCCGCCAGCACAGAAGTCTGACACCTTACCCTTAGACCACCAGGTCACCTATTTGGAGTAGGGGTAACATATGTGGTTTTACCCCTATGGCTTTCAAGGGCTTACAATTTTGGCTGTCAATTGTTTTTTATATATCTTCTTTTAGGTTCGTCTTTAGTTTTCTCACTCACACACACACACAAAAAAAAAGGGGGGGAAAATCCAATATTGTTTGTGAAAGGAGTATGTTACTTGTTTCTTTCTCTAACGCATTTTTTTTTTTTTTTTCATTTTATTCCATACTATTATTATATTTTCTTCTTTTTGAGTCACATTTTTTACCAAAAAGAATTCGTGGACTCAAAATCTATTTATACTTCAGTAACTTTTTGCCAATCTCACACGCTTAAAATATGGTTTGGTTTGACTTTCCCCTTTGGTTTAGTAAAAAAAAAAAAGATAACTATTATTTAAGAATATTAAAATCAAACCAACAAATAAAAAATTGGCATATAGCCAACTAGAACATAAAATATATTTTTTCAATTAAATTATAGCACCGCATCTTACTGCCCGTTTGGGATATACAGTTGAGTTATTACGCTAATGGGTTAGAGATTGCAAAGGTTGAATTTAGAGGAGGTGAACCCACATTTGCGTTGAGGGAGAATGGAAAACAATTTAGGAACTCCCCCTCCCCGGTTCACCCGACCTAGATTCAAACCACATTCTCCCCATTCTTGGCAGTCTAGCTCAATACGAATCTAACGCGTTAGCTAACTACGCCACCGAGGCAAGCAAAATATTAATAATAATTTCTTAGTTCCCAGTTACGTAGTTTTTTACGTAATTATTTAAAAAAAACATTTTAGGTTACAAATTTATTAATATCTGTCTACATTCAAGTAGACGTATTATTATATAGGTCTAGTCTTTGTACTTTATTTTATTTTCCTCCACCTTGAACTATATTTAATAACTTTATAATCTAATAATAAACAGAAGTAAGGGTCCTTACCAAACTTAAATTTAGCTTCGATCCAATTCGAAACTAATCCGGTTTACTGAATTTACAACTAGGATGTTACATGTTGTTCTTATCGACCTACAGGATGATTATACATACAGTTTGATGAGGCTACTGGCCAAACTAAATGATTGCGTGACAGCCAAGCCTTCTGG
Source organism: Timema monikensis (assembly GCA_902151445.1). NCBI lineage: Eukaryota > Metazoa > Arthropoda > Insecta > Phasmatodea > Timematidae > Timema > Timema monikensis. The sequence continues at coordinate 138,222 of CABFVZ010001301.1, forward strand.
CCAGTCATTGTATTCCCTGGTCACCCGTCAGTGCCGGCCTCAATATTACACTCGTTATTTATTAATATATCTTTACATCTTAGGTTACAAATAAAGCTGTCACTGGTATTAAGCCGCGTACAAATGGGCGTAACGTGTAATGTAACGTGACGTCATATAAGCACGCCACGGATCGTCTGATCCTCTCAGTCAGACTTCTATGTTGGGGGTCTGGGGTTCAATCCTCGGTCCCGGAACAGATTTATCTGATTGACAAACCCTTCCTTCACCTCTGACAAGACATCTTGTGAATGTGGGGAATGCCAGGCCTCCACCGTGGTTCGAGATCCCATGTTAAACTGTAGGTCCTTCATTCCATCTAACAATCACCCTACCATTACACATTAGCGTAAGTTCGTATAACCCGAACGGTTAGTAATACGCGGTGCTAATAATAATAATTCACTCAACATATTCGCAGCTATAAGGAAGTCATTCTAAGGAAGTCATTCTAAGTAAGTAAAGTAAATAAGTAGATCTCGATAACTAAATTCAAACAGAAAGAAATTAAGTAAGTAAACAATACCACCATTCGCCATTCACCACGAATCGCGGCCAAACGTACTCTGCAAGCGCCTTTGAGTTCGCTACAAAAACCGACAATCGACGGGTCAGAACGAACCTCAGCGTTAACATCGCATTACACGTTACACCCGTAAATACGCGGCTTTATCATTCAACTCACTTTAATTTTTGGAGGCTCCACCCCCAGACTCCAAGTGGGTTTTCTTTGAAGGTGGATGTAAACTAATGTAATTCCAGAGCTGTTTTTTGATAGGTCTTACGGTTTAGTCACAAGAGACCTCCAAAGAAAGGTTCGTACTGACTTTAAAGTTTCTCCGCCATTTTTTATCTTTTTCAGGGGTTAAAAATTAGGTTTTTTTTAAACTTTTTGGAATTTTCCCATCGGTTACAGTCTATAAGCTTTATTTTTGCCAAATTTCAAATTTCTAGCTCATCTGAAAGTGGGTAAACATTAATGTCAGTGAGTGAGTCAGCCATGTGGCTTTATAGTAGTATGATATATAATATAATAATTTCTTGAGAGGCGACACCTTATCACGCGAATATAAATTGGTTCAGCACGCAAATGCTCTACCACTGAGCTAACCCAGAATAATTAGACCCGTGTTCAAGGTAATTCTTCACTAAATGGTTTTAAGCAATTATCTTCACAAACTAGATGATCCTGTCATACAGCCAGCGCACCCACAAATGTGGTTTCAAAGCAATTAGTGGAAAAACTTGGAGATTTAGGGGGAGGGGGGGGTTTATGTTATCAGCATCCATTGTAGCTTGATAACAGTGGTATGGAGAGAGAGAAAAAAAACTGTCGTAAGTCAAGTTTCTAAGACCAGGTTATCAATAACAAATACAGTGGGACCTCCATACAACGAATTTCCATAGATCAAAATTTTGGTGGATCCCCGTGACATTACATAGAAAAACTATATTTTCGAAAAAATCAATATCAATTTTTTTTTTCAAGACGAATTGAGATTCTTTCCCCCGTAATGACG
>CABFVZ010001301.1:145513-160894 GCA_902151445.1 Timema monikensis
TTTTTTTTTTTTTTTTTAACTTTCTGTAAGTAAAACTTTTCATCTCCCATCTTAAACGATGCATTATTCCCGCTTGTCTGAGAGTTTAAAAATATATATATATATCAAGTTTCGCAAGATTATTCACCCTTAAAGAAGAGTGAATGAAATTTATTTTAGTTTATCACCTGGCTAGAGATTACTGCTGTTACTTGCTTCTCAGTTAACATATAAATTCCTCGCGCAATATGTTGTTCGTCTTCTTCTTCTTCTTCAAGAGGGAGTATTTAAATATCGTCGTTTTATATCTTGCTTCTCTTGTTTTAATTTGCAGACGTAAGATAAACACTTCTTTACTCTTCTCTCTTTAACAAATTCTAGAAATGCTTGTGAATTTTATCTCTCTTAGACAAACACTTTTGTTTAGAATCACACTTTTTTACTTTATATATATAATTAGATAGATTTTAGAATCATATTTCCTTTTAAATTCAAAAATTTTATAATTATTTTAATTACGAAATTAGTCAAAATATTTAATCACAACTTTAATAAACTATTGACTAATTAAATATTGAAAACATTTTATCTTCTTTATGATTCTATTTTCTTCTCCTTATTTGATAAATTAACTTTGTCTTGTATGACGACATGTTTCGGAGTAATTATAGATAGTAAAGAGAAAGGAATAAAAATAAAATTTAGGAAGATATAATGTTATCATTTATTACTACATTCTAAATCAAATATGAACTTTATGCTATTTTAAAATAATATTTATGCATTTTTAATAGAGTCGTATGTCATACGTCTCGCTAACCATTCGGGCTATACGCTCATGTAATAATTAAACTAGTGTGTTAGGGGTTAGGATGGGTGAAGAGATAGATGAAGTGTACTTGCATTTGCATGAGGATATAGTGAAAAATATTCATGGAAATCAACCCCCAATATCACGAAACAGGATCGAACACCAATCTTAATGTCTTCGACGGTCTAGTATTTTGCACGAGCAGCGCCTTAGACCATACGGCCATCAAAGAGGGTCTGTTCATGTTGAACTCATTACTCTAATAATCTAAGGATGATAAAGGTTGTATTTAGAGTAAGTACATACAAATTAGCGTGGAGGGATAGTTACAATTATTTAATAAAATAACTCTCACTTAACCCAACCAGGATTCGAGCCCATAGTTCCCCATCATCGACAGTCTAGTCAATTGAAATTGTGATTCTTTAGACCATTCAACCAACAAAGCAGGTACTTAGTTGAAATGTTACTTTCGTAATGTTAATTTGAGGTTAATTTTAATCTAAAATATTATTTATATATATCAACGCTGCCAAATAAAAAATCCCAAATGAAATAAAATTCTCTACTTTAACCGTAATAATTCACAAAAAGTGCGTAAAAAATTAATTACAAATGCTTTCAAAAATTGGTGCAACTAAAAATAAAAAACTTTGAATAGGCTTAATTCAAATAAAATTATATATTTAAAAACCATATAAAAATAGCATTTAGTTGTTTAAACAACGTATACTGTAGTCTATAAATTGTTTAAATTATAAGCCACGTAGAAGGTTTTAGAAAATTTGTTTAGGATCAGTAAGGTATATATATCAAACGCTAAGTAAAACATAGATTCTACGCCTTACAAGAACATATTTTTCTAAACATGAAATAGTAAAATTAAAACGTTTTGCAATGTTCAAGCAAAGCGAAACAAAGGACGACTGCTTTCATTATTTTGGTATGGTCGTTTATTGGTAGCAATGGTCTTCTCTGACAGACATGAGTTTCCAAACACACTGTATATCTGTACATATCTATAAGTTATAATTATTCTAAGAGTGCCATCTACACTAATTATTATTATTATTATTATTATTATTATCACCGCGCCTTACCCGTTCGGGTAATACGTTTATGTGCTAGTTATACTAATTTGCTAGGGATTAGGAAGATTGAATTTGAAGAAAGTGTACCCAAATTTGCGTGGAGACAGAGTGAAAAAACATTTTAAGGAAAACTACCCTCAGTACATCTGACAGGGATAGAACCTTGATATCCCTGTCTTTGGCGGTCTTGTCTAATGTGAGAGTAGCACCTTAGATCATGCGATCATTGAGGCGGATGGAAAAAAATAATTATTTACTCATTTTATTAATAATGATTTATAAAATGTGTTTGAATAAGAAGCAACACAGACGTTTCCTTGATTTTCTCGGCAGTTTAAAATTCCTGGCCTTTTTTTTACAGTTTATTTTCTTTTTTTCCTGACTGTGGTGCGTGGTTACTCAAGCGGATGGATACGGAAATATTTTAAATAACTTTACATCCGTCAGGAAAAAAAAAAAAAAAGCCAAAACGACCGTGAATGGACTACATAAATTTTTCCATCATGGATCTTCATAGAGGAGGGCAGGCAGGAATTGTTATTCTTGAATCGTCTTTTTTTTTCTCTCTCTCCTCTCTCTTTCTCTCTATCTATCTAACTGTGGTTTGTGTCCTCCTTGGAGTGTATTGACTGCAGCGGGAAGAGAGCAGAAAGGCAGCAAACATCAAGCGAAACGAACGAACAAACCCCCACCACCCACCTACAGCGTCATCCCCCTGGGGACACTGGTTGGGATGATATTGATCAGGTAGCAGGAGGCAAAAACAACCCAGGAGGTATATATTCCAAATGCGGTGAAGGCGGCAGTGGCACTAATCCAATATAAGACCCTTTGCAGAACTGCAGGTAGACCTACTTTCGAAGAGGGGTGAAGGGGGAGGTATTGGCTTATTTTAATCGCAACATCAGAAATTATGTAACACAGGATATTTATTTTAAAGGTTTATTAATTTTTATTTTTCACTTTATCCGCTTAGGTACTCACTTGCTCTAAGGCGTCACTTTAATTGATTGATTGATTGATTATTAGCACCGCGTCTTACTACCCGTTCGGGTTATACGCACTTACGCTAATGTGTAATGGTAGGATGATTGGAAATGAAATAAGGACCTACAGTTTAACGTGGAATCCGAACCACGGTGGAGGCCTGGCATTCCCCACATTCACAAGAAGTCTTGTCAGAGGTGAAGGAAGGGTTTGGAAATCAGATAAATCTGTGCCGGGACCGAGGATTGAACCCCGGCCGCCAGCACAGAAGTCTGACACCTTACCCCTAGACTAAACTGCTAATGATGGAGGGACCACGGTTTGATCTAGGTTGGGTGTATTAATTGTGTTTTTTTTATCATAAATGTTTTCCGCCCTCTACATGCAAATACGAACACAATTCCTCTGAAATTCTACATTCCTCATCCATAAGCTATTAGCGTAATTAAAATATATGAATCATATAATCTGAATGGTATTAAAAAAAAGATTCTTATTGTTATAGATTTTTTATACGCATTTTATTTTGTCATTATGTCTGTAACTGTTTGAATCACTATGCTAACGTAACATAGGTGAAAAAACTAAATAATTTTTTTTTGAGGAAATGTAACAGCACTTGCATGGAGGGAGAGTGGAAAATGTTTAGGACTTAAAACCGTCAATAAACAATCTGAGGAGATTCGAATCAATATCTCCACGCATATGCGGGTACACTTTATACTACTATAAAGCCACATGGCTTACTCACTCACTGACATTAATGTCTAACCACTTACAGATGAGATAGAAGATTGAAATTTAGCAAACTTATATCTTTTAGCCTGTAACTGATAAAAAAAAATCCAAAAATGAAAAATTCTAATTTTTAACCCCCGAAAAAAAAATCAAAATGGTGGAGCAACTTAAAAGTCGGTGTGGACCTTTCTTTGAAGGTCTCTTGTGGATAAACGGTAAGAACTATCAAAAAACGGCTTTGGAATTAAATTAGTGTACATACACTTGCAAAGAAAACTCACGGGGGGGTTTGGGGGTGGAGCCCCCAACGAGCAAAGCGAGTCCAGTCTAAAACGAGAGTGATTTGTCAGACCAAGCGATCACAGATCGGGGTATCATTTCCCGACAACTTATATACTGATAACATAAAAATAACGATAGTCTGAAAAAAAACCACATGTATTTACAAATTGGGTTGAAACCTGGTATTTCACATTTTTACTACAGGATTTATTTGAAAAAAAAAAAAAAAAANATGCTACCGCCTAGCGCCAGTAAATAAAACCTCGTATTTATCTAGGCTCTGTAATAAGTGTGAAATCCTCTTGGTCCCTGTAATATTTGACTCTCGGAAGATACGAGGTTTTCAATCTGTGCCATCGATATACATTTAAAATTATTCTGTCAGCACTAGAATTTATATGTTCACCAATAGTATATCAGGATACAGATTCCTATATAAATCGGAACCGCCCAGAAACTTACGGATATAAATAAGTATAAAATATATAATAAGATCACTTTCTAAACCACTAACATATGTTTGTTTCAAACACAAGCTTATATTTACCTTGTTATTTCTAAGTATAGTGTTTTATTCATTAAGGTTGGCGTGCCCCAAAATTGTATCAAACAAACAAAAAAAATGCCCACACTTACGAAACCGTCATTAGAGTCATGCGAGATATTGCTGTTTAATGTTTCATATAAAAGCTTACATTCTGCGCAGTGAATTTAGCGGTTTGTGGGGCCCCATTGCCCCTGGCCGGTCCCCACCCCCTCCCCCAACAAACCACACACCCTGCTTACAACATAATGTAGGCCAACTGTATTGTTTTGCTGCAAACAAAGCATTCAAATTTACAGCACGTGGGAACATTTTTTTTCTCTTCATATTGTGAAACTTCCACAAGAATGTATGCTTCAGAGAAATATGTGTTTGACAGTTGTAAAACCAGCTAAGTCACAATATAAAATGAAGAATTATTATTATTATTAGCACCGCGTCTTACTACCCGTTCGTGTTATACGCACTTACGCTAATGTGTAATGGTAGGGTGATTGTGAGAATGAAATGAAGGACCTACAGTTTAACGTGGAATCCGAGCCACGGTGGAGGCCTGGCATTCCCCATGAAGAAATAGTTTCTGCTCAAATAAATCACATTATTGTATATGCTATCAGATTGATATTTTTTTAAATTTATCTTATAAAGAAAGAAAAAAAAGAAAAAAGAATAAAAGCCATGTAATCGTGAATATTTTCTAACTCAAGATTATGATGAATCATTGAGTTTTGTGTGTCCCCCCTCCCCCAAAGAGGGATTTTAGGGTACTTTATGTTATGTTTGTTTGTCCATCCATCTATCAATCCCTAAACAAAGAATCGAAAAAGCTGATAATTTGTATGTACATTGGCTGTATCTAAGGATACAATTTTTATTTTAACACTAGCCATTAAATAGTTTATTGAAGAGTGAATTTTGAAAATTTAAAACTTTCAAAAATCGCTTTAAAAATGTGTTTAATTATGTATATCTAAGGTGTGTTTTCCATTAAAAATAAAAGAGTAAGCATGTTATTTTAGGAAAAATTAACTTAATGAGTTTAATAATAACTTTTTTTTTTTTACAAATTTTAAATTATCTAATAATAGCTCTCATGAATTCAAAATATGTAACGGTAATTTTTACTCAATATGATAAATTTAAAGTAAGTATTTTTCTTTAAGAAAACCCATTAATTTTACAGTAGTTTTAAGATGGATAATATTTTGATTTGAATTTTTTTTAATGTTTCTAACAATTTTTTTCAATAAATCGAGACTTATTTACTAGATAATTCACAATTTATATTAATTTTCTAAAATAGATTCATTCAAGCTTAGTTTATAAATTCCTGCATTTTAGGGAAGGGAGATTATGAAACTCTTTGTTAAAAGTATAACTTTATATTGCCGGAATCCAAACCTCAACTTCCAAGTTACTGTAGAGCAAGACTGGATAAGACTAACATTAGAAAAGTTTAAAAAAATCGTAGTTCGAAATAAATGCGACTTACGTTCTACCCAGTCCACCTTATTACACCGTATCCCTATCCTGAGCTAGTTCTATCTAGCCCACCTCATTACACCCTATCCCTATCCTGAGTTAGTTCCATCCATTCTACCTAATTACACCCTATCCCTATCCTGAGCTGGTGTTATCAGTAGATAAACAAGAAGCCTTGCAGGGTAAACTACTCATTGTCTTCCCTCTCTTTCTACATAGTACTTAAGTGTCCAAGTGTGATGGCGCTCAGACGGCTCAAGTGCATCTAGCTAAGACGCAAACCACTTCATAAAAATAGCTTCAAAATCGACAAATAAGCAACGTCGTTAAAGTAAGTTAAGGAAGCAGTTATAGCTCCTATACACATTACTCTATCCGCATAACAGTACTGTCGAGTAAAAAAAATGAAACACTGGGTTTAGTAGGAGCTTCAAGGTTCTGACGTCAGCCGTGACAATTTTTTCTTTAAATAGCTAAGGACATAAAAAAAAACACGTGCGTCAGCTATGAAAAGACTCTCGTCACTGATTAAGTTGTCGGTGCCAAGAAGAGGTGTTAGAGGTAGGAAGAGAACTAGGGGATTAAGGGAGAGGGGGGGATAGTTATGGGAACTTTTTAATATCATCTCACTTTTATACGTCTACGTTAATCTCCTTCAACGTGGTGGTGCCTTTTCAAGTTTTATAGTATCTTATAAGGGTGGGTAGGAGGAGAAATGAAGGGGTTTTAGGGGGCGATATTAAGGGGGTTAGGGGGTGATATTAAGGAGCTTATAAGGGTTGTAAGGAAGTATTGAATCGTGGTTAGACCCCTCATGTTATCTTACCTTGGATTAATCACCCAAGAGAATTTCGTCTTGTAAACATAAAGCTTCGCTTTCAATAAAAATATTATCTTGGTTTTATTTTATATCTTCGTCACACCTTTCCCCTTCATTTACCCGCAGAACTCTTTGAATACTTGTGACGGGGTAGGCCAAGACCTTGATTAAAGGGTCCCATCCATCCATCCTTGCCAAAACAAGTTTTCACGTCGAGTTTTAAGCTAAAGAAGACAAGCGCGATATGATATTTATTAATAGTGAATTTTAATCAAAGCTCAGGCTAAGAATGTCACAATTTTTTTAAAATAAATATTAATTACTAGGGTATATGTGATCGATTTTCCTTCTTTTTTCAAAAAATTACTTTTCTCATTAATGTTTTAACCAATAATGATGTAAGTTTAAAATAATCTGGCACATGTTTTTACTCATGTGATAGGAAAAAATGAAAAAAAAAAATGAGAATTTTGTTGAATATCTAAATCTGTGCTTTCGATTTTGATTAAAATATATATTATCTTGGCAAATTTTAGCATTATAAACAAAATAGCTTAACTAATCTTTCCGTAAAAATAACTTGGAGGATATTTGTATAACATGGAGATCTGTGAAATGGGGAAATGGAAAAGTATATTATACTAATTGGTAAATGGGGCTTGAATCTCGAAATGAACAAAATTAATAGAAACATATATAGCACTTAACCAGTGTCTAAAAACAACTAAAATAAACAGCATAATATGTTGTCAAGATACACAAACATTTAGTGCTTTTTGGTGAATTAATGTGATTATTTTTAATTAAAAGTAAGTAGAAAGTCTGTGAGATGCATCGTACTATTTATGAACGTTCGATGAAAAAAAAACATTACTTTCAAAATAAGTAGGTCACGCAATTTAATTTTCGTAACAAAATATATGACACTTTAGCTCGGGCGGTAGCGTGTATGTCTGCTGAGCTAATGGTCCCGGGTTTGATTCAGTCATGGATGAAAAATGTTTCTCAATAGCGTATAAAAACAAAAAGAACTTAGGTTTTTTTTATCACCCCTTCTTACTACCCGTTAGGTTTATGCGCTGTATTATGATAAACCTCAACTTTATTTACATTCTCAATTATTATAAATTTTACATTCTCAATTATTATACATTTTATTTTAATTTTAATAAAATAATATAGTCAACCTCAATGGTATTGGGGTAAGGTGCTCACCTCAGGATCCAATATTCATGGGTTCAAACCCAGCTGAGGTTGACGGATACTTCTTGAGCGATAAAAATCGGTAGCACAACTTCCTTCTTAGTAAAGCCATTGCTCCTATGATTATTGTGTTAAAAGATCCCTGGAAGGTACGTTAAAATAACTTTCCCGGTAAAATTGGTGGGCCCTCTCACTCTTGCTCATAGAAATTCAACGTGGAAGGCAACAGGGAATCACTACACTTTCGGAACTTTCCTAGTACATGGATTTCTACCAGATGGTGCAGGACACACTAACCAGATGAAGGGCTGAGTGCAATCCCATCTTCGGATGGATAGAAATCACATCAAACCAACCTTCAGGTTGTTGACTCAAGAAGAACATAATGATGGCGTTAGACTGTCATCATATACAATAACTAGATAGCTGTTGCCCGCGGCTTTGCTCGCGTGGAAGTTGATTATATACAAATACGAAAATATACATATGTATTTACAGATTAATTAAAAATATTACGTTACGTTGATTACCATAACTTAACTTCAGATCAAAAATAATGCAAGTCCGATACAAACTTTCACCCCCTTTTTCATCCCTTATTAAATAAAATTTACAAAATTCCTGAAACACATATTTGTTTTACGTCAATAACCGAAATACAAAATTTTGTTTATGTAACTTTCAAAATGACGGACTTTCATACATATTATCATCCCCTATTTTGACCCCTTTGGGGTGGAATTTTCTAAAATCCTTTCTTAGTGGGTGCCTACATAACAAAATGAATATACAGTCCGAATTTCATGCTTGTAGCCTTGATAGTTTGCGCTCGGCGATGATGAATCAGTCAGTCAGTCAGGACATGTTATTTTATATGTATAGATTTCATTCATTAAATCATAACCTATTGCAATGATTTAATGACCATGAAAACTCATATTCTGATGATTGAAATTTGACACCTGGACACGAGAATCGAACCCGGGACTTTTGGCTTAGTACACCAATGCTCTGACCACTGAATCGTCCCATGCCAAGGGTAATTCTTCACTCATATTTTAAGCCAGAGTCTATGATGGACGTGTGGAAATCATCAGCTACAAATATGTTATTTATATTAAGATCACAAGATATCATATAACGCAGCCACCCTCGGCTCCCTTATAATTATAATGATTGTACAAGTGGCAGTAATAAGCCAACTACCGAGTATAGGGCCCAAGACTTTTTCACAACTCGGAAGATCTTACAGTAATAGTTGCATGCTTCAATCCAAGTCCTCCATCAAGTTAAAATGGAAGCCGTGGGCAAATGAACGTTTGGGGGCTTCCGATTTGAATGATGCCATTTGAGATGGTGCCTTCAGAAAAAACTTTCTTCACGCACCCAATCAGATGGTAAACTTCGCTGAATTGCTCTCGTATCTCTTCAGCAACTCTATGACAGTCATGTGCTGGACATGTTAGGTTCACCATTTTTGAGTACAACGCTTTCAGGTCATTAGCGGCCTTTATCATGTAAGGTGTAGCATCAGTCATGAAGAGCAGGGCATTGTCATGTTGGATGCCATCGGGCCATATTAATCTTAAGGATCTAGCAAAAAGTTAACTTACTGTAGAAAAATTTACTTTTCTAAATGTTCACAATTAATGAGATAATGTTCACCAGGCTCATCTTATTCAATCTAACCTACCACTACGTTAGCTTCATATTGTCCAAGAGAGTCAGTTGTCTCATCCATAAACACCCATATTTTCTTTTCTGCTACCTTTTCCCATATCTTCTTCATGGTGTTTTCAGAGCAACGGCCGACATAACTTTTGTCTTAGTGTGGAGGAGTCCGGCAAAGACTTCCCAGTGTGCTTTTCTAAAAAAAAAAAAGTCGCGCAATTTCAGATTGTTAACTTTGCTCAAGGGAAAATCGACAAAATGAAGGTTCCGCACAGTTCTTTGTAAAATGCAGAATATTTTTAAGAATCACTGGTTTGGCCAAGGAGTATTTGCTGTAGTTTTTTCTCATCCTGGAATCGCTAAAGATCTCGTTTATGTTTTTTCTCTCTTGACATGCTACTGCACAGTAAATTTCTTTTCCAGGGCAACTTTCACGTCACAGAGTTTGCAATATAGTATTTTTCCATCGGTATATAATACTTTTTCACCATATTCAGCACACACAAAAAAAGTCTTAATTTATATGAGGCACTTTCTTTCACTTTAGGCAATGCGTGCAGCTTTCGTAAAATGTATAATAACAATGAGCCCCCATTATCTGCATAACTTGCTCAGACTAGTTTATACGAGTTTAGAAGATTTCATTTACAGCCCCATTATTCTAGAGGGGAGAGGAAATAAGAGCTATCCAGCTATCACCAGCTATCAGCAGGAAGATACAGAAGAGGAGTGGAAGTAGTCTAACCACCATTGTCACCAGCGTTTGCTATGACGTGTGCAAAGATATTCTAAACTTGGGCAGATGACTCAAAAATAAGAAAAAATGACTTAAATTTACCATATTCACGTAAAAACACGTATAAATGCTAAAAACAAATGCCTTAACAAAAGTTTCTTACGAAAACCATTCGTATACACTTGAACAACGTTCTAGGTTTGCCAAAAAAAAATATACAAAATCACCAAAATCCTAGCCCTAGTTATTATAGTGTTACGAAGACACCCGAAGTGAATGTTATTTTCGATGAATTATTAAGGGCAGCAATTCTTTGCCTCGACAAGTCCAAATCTCCCCTATATCATAACATAAAACGCCAATTTGTATTCTAAACGCGAACATCCGAGACCCCCACGTGCCCTGCACGTGTCAGTTTATGTCCACCCCCCCTCCCCCAACCTTCCACATCCCTCCGGCGTACACCTATATGCCAGTGAGATCTTCCCCTCCCTCTATTGCCCTTAACAACCCTTGTTTCTAACAAGAGCTCGAAGGGGGGAGGTGGATGGGTGGTAGGAGGGTGTTACCATGGAAACGGCAGGTCGCCAGAACCTTCCAGAAGGGGGATGATACAATAGGTGGAGGATTGTTATCGTGGTACATGAACCGAACAATCATTTATCCCCCCCTTCCTAACCTACCTTTCTTCACCCTTTAAGACACTTGTGAGTAGCTAGAGGAGGGGGTCGGGGACGACTAAGACGACTCATAAACAAAACAAGTCTCTCACTTCCGCCCACATCTAGAGCGCAAAGACTAAAATGTGAGAACGGGGGTGGAAGATAATGTTTTTTTTATATATATATATTCCTCGGTTTCTTACTTTCCCCTCAGGCTAGAAAAACTTTTAGTTACCAACACTCGCATCGGTGATCACAAAGTGTTTGTAAGGCATCACTTTAGGGCTGGACTTGATCGTCGGTGATGGGAGAGATTAGGTTTCAAATCGCAATAGGGGTGAACTGAAGGTGATTTTTTTATCCCCTTAAATTACTTCCCACTCTCTCTTCAAGCAAATTCAATTATCACTATGCTATAAAGCCATATGGCTGACTCACTCACTGACTGACAATGTTTACCCCATTCCAGATGAGATAGAAGCTTGAAATTTTGCTAACTTATAGCTCCTAGCTTGTAGCCGACGAGAAAATTACAAAAAAGTAAAACAAAAAAAGTTTAACCCCTGAAAAAAATTCTAAATAGTGGATCAACTTTAAAGTCGGTGCCTTTCTTTGGAGGTTTCTTGTGTCCAAACGGTAAGACCTATCAAAAAAACGGATTGCACCAGAGCTAGATTTTTTTTGATTTTAGGTAAATTTTGCACATTGTCCACACAATTTTTTTTTTTAATTTTATGACACACTTATGAAACAGCTAGTACCATAAAATTGTAAAAATAAATCAACGTTCAAAACAAAGCTCATTTTGTCCATTTTTTTTTTGTGTGTGGAATTAATCATTTGGGCTTCGGAGAGTCTGAATATCTCAAGGTAAAGAGGAAAGCTCACTATATATCAAATATCTTTAAAAAAAAAATTCTGTCGGAGGTCTATCAAAAGATTACTGTAGCACATCTAAGGTGTTACTTAGAATTGAAGGCGACACACGGTACCAGCCATTATTTTGGTTCTAACCTTCTTCCTATAAATAGAAACAAAGCTAATATTAGTTTTTTTTAAACTAATTATTTAATCAGGAGTCAACATGTGAGAGATTCAATTTTAAACATCACATAAAATGAAATTCATAAAAAAGATATGGTACAAGAACGAAGATAATATACATCCCCATTAATTAAATTTGATCCTCTAGGAATTCCGTCAGCAAAGAAGCAATTTGTCAACTTCTCTTAAAGTCAACAAAAGTATTAATCATTTTTCAGTTAGATATTAATTTCACTTAATTCACAGTGTTGTTGTTTTTTGATGCTTATTACATCTAATTTTACTCAATTTTGTTATAAAATTGAGAAGTTAAAACGTTAAGTGGTAGAAATAAGACAAATGATACCAAACGTAACGATCCTTAATCCTCACTAGTTATTAGCAAAGACTGTACTTTAAGATCATTACGTTTAGACGTGCTCAACTCGGAAAGATGGAAACAACTTAAGGCTGATAACTTAATTGAGCTATAAATAATAAGGAAGGAAACTATATTTGTTACATTCAAAAGTAACTTTATATTTGTATACACACTTCACGTCAAATACTCAAATGTAGATAAATAAGCTGAGATTAATAATTAGTAAAAAATTTACTAAGATTAAAGGAGTCAACAAAAAAATTGATATTTTTTTTTTTGTTATTTTGATTGTGAGGTGTGTCTGGCAATTTTGTAGTATTGAAGGGTAAGAGACACTATTTAAATTTTCTATTTTTTATATGATTGGGTTTAGCAGTTCCGAGTCTTTACTTTTACCGTATATGTTGACTATAGAACACCCAGAAACATTTATATTTTTTATTCGATCATATCATGTAAATTCTCTTTAATTAGGTAATTCTGAGCCTTTCCTTTTACCTAGAAGAGTTTATACGAAGCATTGATATTTTTTTCTAGTTATTTTGATTGTTTGTTTGGTGACCTTAGCAATTATGTAGTATTAAAGTGCCAGTTAAACCATTTAAATATTATATTTTTTATCCGATCAGATCATGTGAACTATTTTTATTCAAGTAAGTCCAAGCCCTTTCTTTCACTTGGGAGGGAGGGGGGGAGGGGATTTAAAAATCAATATTTTTAGAGTTATTTTGATTTGTTTTCTATCGGACTACCGTATCTACTATGAATACCACTCAGATTTAACACTATCTTCATATACTCGTATTGACAAATAAAATATGTATAGCCATTTAGCTGTATCTTGCTCTTAAATCCAACTAATTGCCAGAGATTCTTAATTTTAAAAAAACATTCTCCACTCAGGTTTTAGAATATAGATAAAAATATTATCTTTTAAAACATATATGAATGTGTCTAAGTGTGTGTGTATTATATAATGTTGAACTTAGAAGAGCAAAAAACAGCTTTATTTTTATCTGTTCGGGTCACGTGAACTACTTTTATGTAAGTAAAGTCCAGCCCCTCCTTTTATCCTATATGTTGACTATAAAAGATCCAGTGACGGCTAAATTTTTTATCCAATCATAACATGCAAGTCTCTTTAAGTAGGTAGTTCCAAATCCTTCCTTTTACCTGGGAATGTTTTATATGAAAAATCGATATTTTGAGAGTTATTTTTAAATGTTTGGGAGGTGTCTATAACAATTTTGTGGTAATTTATATTTTTTTATCTGTTCGTGCTATGTGAACTACTTTTATGTAAGAGATGGTAGTCTGGTCCCGTGGTTTGGTGGTCAGCGCACCTCACTATGAGTCTAGGGGTCCTACGTTCGATTCCCATTTGGCAATTAGAATATTTTTCCCGAAAGGGAAACCACCCCAACATCCAACAGGGTTTATTTGGATAGGCTTAAGCTGTTTTAAGTGTTTGCAACTCTTCATACTCGCCATCATCATCACCTAACCTCATCGTGACATGGATAGAGCCTCTAGGGAAGGATTTCATAATAGTACATTCGGACGTCCCCTGGGCAATAGTACATTAGTACTGAATAATACTAACCCTACCGGACTACAAATGTTTGAGCCCAGACCTGCAATATTATTTTCATCATATTTATAAAAATGTGTATTATCCGTGGGGTAGGATGGTATCTTAAATATGGTTATTTTTTTTTTAATTTTACTCCTTAATTCTTAAATAGGGAAAATAAAATTAAAAAAAAAAAATGCTAAACAAATTTCAAACGCAGCCGAAAACAATTTCAATAGGGAGAGGTGTATCAAATTTTAATCCCAGAGAGCTGCATTTGATAGAAACACCCATTAATCTTTTTTTTTTTTTTGTGAGAGTATGTAAAGAAAGAAAATACAAATTTCCCATCCTGTACTTTTAGGTGTTTGAAGCAAAGAAACCGGCCGACCTAGTCAAGAGCTTATAAAGCAAAGGCTCCGACAAAAGGAAAAGCCTCTTATCTTTTTACCAGTTCACCACATTTTGTTTACAATAAACGACCCTGCAGAGAGGTTCATTCAGCTCAACCCTGAAAACGCTTATTTTCCGCTTCTTCTTAGTCGCAAGAAGCAAAAACGTTTTGTGTGTTATTTTTTTTATATTTCAAATAGCCACACCAAAAGTGTTTTTTAATATTAGTTAAAAAGATATAGTCACGGATAAGGTGACCATCATCCAAAAAAACCTATTTTATATTTTTTTAAGTGTTTGCTTTTTAAGAAAATCTGTTTAAAAAAATGAATACCTTATTGACATGACAAGGGCATAATAAATTTGTATTGTAATAAGTGTATTTTGAAATTATATCACACCAATTTACTAAATCGAATATATGTCCAAAAAATATATTTGGTTTAATTTTTGATGAATCGAAAAGAAAAAATTAATTAACTTCTAGCCTGCTTCGGTGGTCGCACGGTCTAAGGCGTTACTACCGCCATACATTAAACTGCCTAAGATGGGTGGATCAGGATTCGATCCCAATCGGGTATTCAGAGTTTTTTTTATTAAATGGTGCTACTCTCTCACTCCACGCAAATGAGGGTACATTTTCTAGAAATATAACCTTCCTCATCCCTTAAAACTATTATGCACCGTAATTTGCAGATAATCTTATAATCCGAATGGGTCATTAGAAGCATTGCTAAAATATTTATTTGGTTTTTCCACTCCCCGCGTACGTAGATGCTGGTACACTTCATCAAAATATACCATTTATAATCACTAAAATTAATAGCGTAATTAGTTCATAGATGTAACACCAGAACTGGCAGTAAGAAATGGTGCGAAAATATTTTTTAAAGCCCTCCGCACCACTTTTCTAAGTGCTGCGGAGGGCTTTAAAAAAAACAAGTATAGGAATCAATTCTACAGAATATGAGGGAGATCTGAAAGCGGTGGTAACAGGGCGGGGG
>CABFVZ010001301.1:190906-204647 GCA_902151445.1 Timema monikensis
GGGGGTGTTACGAAGAAGAAATGATGTAGCGTTTTTTATGTTCTTTTTACAGCGCTATTCAGGTTTTTACTATGTAAATAAGAAAATATTTTTTTTACATAACCAAAGAGAAGGATGATTTTCTTTTTGTGAGGTCACTGCCGATTCAAAACAATCACGACTTGTACAAATATTGCGAATAATTCAGTAATGTTAAGTGTTTCCGAATTTACTCTTTCAGAAATAAATTGTTAAAATCTGTATATTAATTGTTGTATTAATGAATATCATTTAATATAAATTCTGCCTATGTGATTACTTCCTTAGAGTAAATATATAAATGGAATGGATGGGTAGTGATAATAAATAATAAATTATATATAAATATATATTTTATATATAATATAATCATATACATAATATATATACACTATGTTAATTATAAATGACATAAATACTAATTTTTTTAGCACGTTTTACTACCCATTAAGTTATGTGCCTATGTATTAATTACATCAATATAATATTGATTGGGAAGACTTAATTTAGAGAAAATGTATCTGCATTTGCGTGGAAGAAGAGTGGATAGGTAGAAATTTAGGAAAATACCGTCCACATTGCATCCAACTAGGATCAAACCCCCATGTCTTCAGCAGTCAAGTCCAACACGAGAGTAGCGCGTTAGAACAGGGGGCCGCCGAGGTGGGTTTCGGAACATTAAACATTTAGATTAATTTTATATGGAATACGAACAACGAGAGGCAAAATAAGCGAAATAAAAATGATCCCATGTTGATAAGGGAGATTTTACTCAAGATATTTTCTTTGATTGGGTTGCTCAATACAACCCCCCTCGCCGCTCCTCTTTTTTTTCTTAACCTATAATCCCAATCCTCTCCCCTTCTTTTAAACCTCAACCTCTCGCAGAGACTGACCAACCGCGAACCGACGTCACGTGGAGCAGAAAATTACCCTTCCATCTGGAATAGGATGGGAACAGGAGCGCAGGATAGTGAGAAGGCTTAGTCCAACCACAAATTCAAGAGCTGCTTTCAAAAAAAACGTATTAGAGGCTTTCAGAAACAAATTACATCCACGGCATTTCAAATTTTTATTTTATTCTTAATCATTACGTCTTACCTGTTCAGATTTTACGCATATATTGTACTTATTCTAAAAGGTAGGAACGAGAAAAGAATCATTTTAGAGATAATCTACCATCATTTGCCTGGATGGAGAATGGAAAACCATTTAGGGAAACACAACCACCAAGGATACCTGACCAACATCTGAATATCGATCGTCTTCAGCAGACCAGTCCAACAAGAGACTGACACCTTAGACCATTCTTCCACTGAAGCGAGTCATCCATCTTCTTTGAGAGACTAATTGATCAGACAACATGTGCTACGGTCACTATTTTAAATACGAAGTGATGGTTGAACTAGTTTAGAAAAATAAAAGTAGATTTTTCTTGGTCAAATAACGTCGTGTAAGGTGTCACACTTACAATAGACTAAACTACTTACAATAGACTAAACTGCTTATAATGGTTAGATTTGGATCAGATCCCTGTATGATCTAATAAGGGGAGTTTTACCTAAATGGTCTTACTACATCCATTCAATCAAATGTGAGTACTTTTCCTCCAAATTCAAACTTTCTCATTCCTAATATATTAATGTATTTATTAGATATGCTAACAACCAGGATGGTTGGTAAGATACGGTGCTAAATAAAATATTTTAAAATATCAATTTGACATGTCCAAGAGGGGTCCAATTCGACCACTTCCTTCTAACCGTCATTTTGTATCTTCTACAAAACAAAATTAGCCCCATACACTGTGTCAGACACTTAGACAAACTGCCATTCACCTCTGTAGCATAAGTTGCCTTGTCCAGCTACCTCACGGCGCTTACACTGTTTGCAATACACTTCTGTACTACAAATTGCCTATGCATTCTATCTCACGGCGCTTACACTGATTGTAATAAGATCTTGTACTACAAATTGCCTATGCTTTCAATCTCACGGCGCTTACAAAGACCGACAAACGCTCCTGTACCATAAACTGCCTATACATTAAATTTCACACTTTTGAACGAATCACACTGTAGGCAAAATAATACAATACCTTACATCGTTTATGCATTGTTTTTAGTGATGTTTACGATGCACCTGATTTTTTAACTTTTTTTTTATATTTTATTTTCACACACTAAAAATACAATCAAATATCAACATTATTCACGTTTATAAACGCACATATTTCAGGGTCTGCTTGCACCTGACACTTACTGAGGGAATTTAAATTTTACACTACGTTATATTATCAGAGAGACCTTGAAACAAAACTGGGATATGGTCCTAGTTTATACCTGCACTATTTTTTTTAAATAATTTTTCTAAAAAAAAAAGAATCAAGAAATATTTAAATTTGCGCATTTAATAAAAGAGATTACCACTATTATTTTTTTGTTAAAATCATTAGTAACTTATAATTACACGAGAAAATAAGATTACGACTAAGTCTTTGGGAGGTGACTTATTGTAAGTAAAATATCAAACGAAGCATTTAAATCGGTATAATACAATGTAAATATGTAGAATATTTCCTACACACATCTTATAATTGACATACTGTATCACAAAGGGGTGTCCCGTAAATACGGAACCATAGGCTTGATAGTTATTGTCTAAATTCGTGTAGGTATTTAAACATAAATATAAGTCTAGTAATAATGAAATCAAGCAAATTAATCTTATGATTACTAGCATGTTATGTTTTATTAAATATTAATAACACTACTTATAATCACCTTGGTCTATATTTTTAATACATTTAAACAATAAAAGTTATGTGAATCTTATTAAATCCAAATAATAAAGGCTCATCATTAACTCCATAGGTTATAAATTAAGGTAATTATATTTACGTCCGACATAAGAAACATGTATTAAAGACTGGGATGGATACCTTTCAATATCATTTTATAAACAGATGTAAAAATTTAATGAAGTTATTTTGTTGTAGCTAAGTATTAAAAGAATGAATCTAAAGTTTGGGGAAAAAGTTGGACCCATTTTTACATTGAAAAAGTACTAGCTTGTAAACATATCAAAATAGACCAGAATTAAATCTAGTCCAGGTAGATTTTTACTCATTTTTCATTAATAGTTTTATAGTTTTCTCACCTCAATCGAATACATACATATTATAAAATATATTTCAAATAATTTTATTTGCAGAGATTGTGTAAATTAAATCGAAAATGTCAAAATATGAATAAAACTTAACAAATTTGCTTTATTTAAAGCGACATCAAGATAATGTTATTTTATTTGTTTGGAAAATTACATTCAATATCTTATATGGTGAAAATAAATATATTGATATTTAGTAAATGTATAGTTAGTTATATATTATTTATTATTTAAAACGGCAAGAAATACTTTCTTTCGACAGATTTACCGGAGTTCTAACCAACAGCTATTAATATTCATCATCATCATCATCACCATCGTTATCAGCTGTTTCCAGCTTGTGGCCCAGTCAATGTATTAAAATGCCTTCATCTTCATCTATCATTCCACCACGTTTCTTACTTTAATCGCTTTCATTCTGTACCTCTCATTTTCATACTTTTTTTTATCTGATCCTCTCATATCCTTCTTAGTCCTCGTATTACTATTAAAATATTAAGTCTCTTAATATTTTAATATCATTTATTTTATATGAAACCTTATATACTGGTAATGTGATTCAAACGCTCACATTTAAAAGATATACTAAAAGAGTAAAATGTGATTTCAGAAAACAATCATCTATCTTGACAGAGTTTAATAACTCGAGCATAAAATAATTAAAACGTGATATAGTTCTTAACATGATGTAACTAAACATGTTTATTTTAATGGAAAGAGCGAGGTCAGCTGTTAGAAGAACTATTATTTTGGAGAACGCCGGGTCAGTAGTAAACAAGTTAAGTTCCGAAGGTTAGCGGTTGACGCGTCGTAAATAGTTCGACAAAGCACTGCGGGGTGGCTAAGACATAAAGTAGGTCCGTTCTTACGGAAGTAAGAAACACAAATAATAAAAAAAACGAAAAGATTCACGCACCAAAGAGGAAACTATTAAAGAAATAAATTATAAGCCTTTTCCTGTAACGTGCAACTTTACAAAGAAAACAAACACACATCAGGACCATTAAGTGTATTTATTAAACCTCTTTCAGATAAATGAACATCAAGATAAATGTTTTGGATACGTAAATACTTAGATAAATTAAAATAACGAGACTTAAAAAAACCTATTTATTAGACTTAAGTCCGCATCTTGCTACCGTTTGGGCTATACGCTTAATTACTAATCACGCTAATGGTTTTAGTAATTAGGAAGGCTACATTTAAAATATAATGTACCCACATTTGCGCGTAGGGGGGAGAGTAAAACCATTTAGGACAACCAAAACCAATATTCGACCCTCGATCTCCACGTAATTGGCAGTCTAGTCTAGTGTGAGAGTAGCGCGTTAGACCACGTGACAACCCGAAGTAGTTTTTTACTTAATAAATCTAAAGTTGAAACTGTGGATATGCGAATTAAATGTCATGATAAATCAGTCTTAGTGACTGGGAGATAAGAGTTCAAATAAAAGGGTAGGCTTTTTTCCCCCTAAAAAGTTAATACCCCTTTTTATCAACGCCAGTATGGATACAGTAAAGGCTACTACACACGTGCAGTTATACCTTCAAAGGTTTGCATGTACAGGTGCCCCTTTCAGGTATAACTGAACGTGTTGTTGACATAACCGTCCAGGTATTTCAGCCTGCACAGGCGACCGGAGCAAATAGTTTAATTTAATTCAATATACCTGCGTAGGAGCGAACTGCGCGGGCGGCTCAGTTCAGTTGTCAACGTTTTCACCGCCACAACTTTCACAAATTTAATAAGTTTCATTCTTTATTAATAAACTTATTAACCCTTCCTTCACCTCTTGCAAGACGTGTATTAATCACAACTTGTGAATTCGTGGAATGCCAGGCCTCCACCGTGGTTCGGATTCCACGTTAAACTGTAGGTCCTCCATTTCATCTCAAAATCACCCTACCATTACACATTAGCGTAAATGCGTATAACCCGAACGGGTAGTAAGACGCGGTGTTGATGATGATGATAATAATAATAAATCTAAAAAACCATTGGAATCAACCCCACTTTAGAGGCCTTTGTGCTCTGTATAATTTGTTTACATTAATATACCAGTTATATCCTAAAATAAATAAATAAATATATATTCACTATATTAGGGTTGTAGTTACTTGGCGTCACGTCTTACTACCAGTTCGGGTTATACGCTCGTATACTTATTACGCTAATGTTTATTATTATTATTATTATTATTATCACCGCGTCTTACTACCCATTCGGGTTATACGCACTTACGCTAATGTGTAATGGTAGGGTGATTGTGAGATGAAATGAAGGACCTACAGTTTAACGTGGAATCCGAACCACGGTGGAGGCCTGGCATTCCCCACATTCACAAGATATCTTGTCAGAGGTAAAGGAAGTTACGCTAATGGGTTCAGTGATTAGGGAGACTATATTTAGAGGAGGTATATCCTTATTTACGCGGAGGGAGAGTATAAAACAATTTTGTAAAAAAAAAATCCATCCTAAGTAAATCCGACTGGGATTCGAACTTCGATATCTCTACCATCAAAAGTCTAGTCTATTGCGAGAGTAGCGCCTTAGTCCATGCGGTCACCGAAGCGTGTTGATCTGTATTTATTTAATCACGTATTTCCAGCTATCAGCTTCTTTGTTTTTATGTTAGCTCAACGCAATTAGAGTGTCCACAAGGGCCTACTAGTTTCTACGTACAATAAAAATGTCCATAGGAAGAGCCTTCTATATCTAACAGGTAGAAAAATACTATAGTTGCTGTAAAGTTTTCATGCGTCAAGTTATGTGGTAATGTAACTTTCACTTTGGATAGTAATTACAATCAATACCTATAAAAAAAACACTGATAATATAGTAAAAATGATATCATTTCCAACTGCAAAAAGTATGCGTTTATATTTTCTGAAAAGACCTTACTACGAAAATGGGACTTAAGTATTTGACGCTGGAGCATTTGAATTGCGGGATAAAAGAAACCTGCCAGCTATTGCATATAAATTGAGGACAGCTTGTTTTCCCAATCAAACCGTAACCCCTAACCTAACCAAAACTAACATAACTACAACCTAAACCAACCTAAACAAACCTAAACCAACCAACCTAAACAAACCTAAACAAACCTAAACAAACCTAAACAAACCTAAACAAACCCAACCTGGCCTAACCTTCATTTTATATTTTGATCAAAGTCTGTATAATTCTAATTTTTACTTCCTCGGTTCGTGTAAGGTTACCGACCCCGGACGAATTGTTCCGCAACTCGTGTGCATCGTTTGACGCTAAAGGCAAACGGCAATATAACTGGTAGTATAACTAATTTGTTTTGAACAGCGATTTTTGCTTGTACAGGAGATACACACATACACAAGGTAGACTTGCGACCAGCAACTATAAAATTATTGATATTTATTTCTAATACATAAAAGGCAGAGGTGAATAGCAAAATAAAAATTGTATCAAAATAAACGACGCCAGCCAATCGTGTATATATATATATACTAATCTATTGGAATGAAGAAACAATATTTTTTTAAAATTGGTTATCAGTCAACCACCTTTTAAAATTCTTCCTGGGGGAAAAGGATATTTATTTGATAATATGAAACATTCTCAATATATACATTTTAAACGTCCATTACAGGATCTACAGCTATTCTTAGGCATTTACATTTTAAAAAAGGCCATTTGTAAACCAACCTTAAATACATATATTTTAATAACGAAAACTTATTATAAATATTTATAGTGTAAAATAGTCACCAGATAAGCATGTTGAACTTTTTTATTTTAATATTTCAAATTATCACAAGTTAGTCATTCGTAAACTAGTATATTCATGGCTTAGTAACCATGTAAAACACTCTTTAAACTAGTTTTAAGAATATTCCAAATTTTAAATAAATCATTCACCAATAAAACTATATCAGTTTTAGGGACAGAATCAAATTAAGGTTTTAACACATGACATAAAATTTTCAATTTTGAATAAGATCCATCAAAATGTTTCATTTGTAGCCTTGCGTGTAAACAGAAAGATAAATATGAGAATGTACAGAATAGAAATACCAACTTTTTAATTCCTCGCAACTCTTAAGGTAGAGAAAGAAATTTTAATGGTAAAAAAAAATCAAATTCGATATTTTGATTAATGTCGACGTTTCATGACGGCCTGAACCGGAAAAAGTTATTTCCACGATGACGTATGTCTGTTACTTTTTCAATGGTTTTGGGGTACTTGCACTTAAGAGCAAACGAGGATTTCTATGATAGAGAGCGAAAGCTTCTGCCAATTTAGCCGGGAAAGATATTTTCACATACCTTCCAGAGTTGTTTAACAAGCTACAATAGACATGGGACCGACAGCTTTACTTTTGCTCCAAAGGAAGTTTTGCTATGGATTTTTCTTGATCACGAAAAATCCGTCAACCCCAGCTGGGCTTAAGCCCACGAACATAGGATCCTGAGGCAAGCACCTTACTCGAAGACAACCGAGATCAACTGTCTGTTTATCTGTTATTGCACCTACTAGTAATACCAATCGCTCCTTACAAGATAAATCTAAACCTGCGCCTACTATTGATATCAATAATTCCATATAACCTGCATTAATCTACCCCTGCGCCTACTATTGATATCAATAATTTCATATATCATGCATTAATCTACCTCTGCATTTACAAGGGATGTTAATTATTCCATACAACATAAATATATCTAACCCTGCACCTACTAGTCATGATAATTAATCGATAAAACATGCCCGCTTAAGGGTAGAACTCAAGACAAACTTGAAAACCTATCCGGGTTGCCACAATGCCCAACCATTCCCCAACACCCCCCCCTTTGACCAACACTAAATCGTTTGTTGTTCCTCCCCCATCCCCCCTAACACATTGACACATACACACACACACACACACACGCTCACATTTTCCAACCGTTTTCAAAGGGTGCGGATATAATTGGATCCGAGTGTGTATAAGAGCCACAAACACTATTCATTTCCGACTTGGGGAAAATGGCGTAAAGGAAAACGATGACGCTTGCAGTCCACGAATATCCATTCGTACCAGGGAATACTACTACCCCAAAACTTCATCCACCCACCCCTCCTCCTCCATTATCCCTTAGTCCCTTCCACAAGCATCCCGAAATAGGTTTTTTTTTTCATCTAAAAAGTGAGACTCAGACCGCTATACAGTCGTATAAATGGTTCTGACGTATGTAACCGCATAGCTGGCAAGTCTCTCGTTATTGAATTAACGGAGGAGTGAGCGAAAATGTGCGGGGAAGAGCAAGGGAGGGGGGGAACAAGCGACGGGTAGGGGGCGGTATCTAACCTTATAGCTAGTTTACTAGTTTTCCTTTTGTTTACAAACCTTCCTTTAACCCCGTACAATAACCCCTTCTAAACTCACATAGTTGCATTATTATAAAGGAAAAGCACAGATGTATCACACCAGGAAATACAAAATGAAATTATCAGAGCGTGTGGTAATCAAGAATAATAGGTTGAGTACAATTATAATAACAGTAAATTATTATTTAAGGTGGGAGTGTATAAAACGTAAAAAAAAAGGTACGAATTTTAGCAGTTTTTATAGTAAACTTAATTTTTGTTTCGACAAAATAAATAAAACATTGCTCCAATATTCACGTAAAGCTTAATTTTCTTAACACGGTGATATCAACAGTTGTTGAATATCTGTCATGAGCATAGTGGCATTGGATGACAAACATTTTAAATTAATATAGATATTCAACAAATGTTGATATCAGCATGTTAAGAAATTTAAAGTATGTTTCTACTGGAGAAATATTAAAAAAAAAAATAGTTTCGATATAAAAATGGAAAAAAAAACCTTGAGATTTTCTCAACTTTCGTACACTTATACATTTATACAACACCACCGCATACTTACTGCCTGTCCTAGTTTATATTATTATTATTATTAGCACCGCGTCTTACTACCCATTCGTGTTATACGCACTTACGCTAATGTGTAATGGTAGGGTGATTGTGAGATGAAATGAAGGACCTACAGTTTAACGTGAGATCCGAACCACGGTGGTGGCCTGGCATTCCCCACATTCACAAGATGTCTTGTCAGAGGTGAAGGAAGGGTTTGGTAATCAGATAAATCTTTGCCGGGACCGAGGATTGAACCCCGGCCGCCCTGTCCTAGTTATATGCATATGTACTATTTAAGCTAATGTGTATTGAGATAAGGAAGGTTTCATTTAGAGTAAGTGTAAGCATATATATATATGGAGGGAGGGTGAAAGCTATTTAGAGAAAAAAAAATTCTCAGTTCACTAAACCAGGATTCGAACCATGATTTTCACGTCTTATTCATAAACAAATGATACAAAATATTCGTACATTAGTATAATGTGCTTAAGAATAATATTTTTATAATCGGTTATCAGTACACTTTAAGTCAACCTACATATATTTGTCCGGGGGAGTGAGGGAGGGGAGGGGGGCTTTAATTGTTAAGTGAAAAACTCAAGTAAAAATAACCGCAAATGATTTGTTTTTAGGAAAACTAAAATTATTATTTTCTAAGATGATAATCGCCACTCAAATACCAAGATATCCATTTTGAGCCAAATAGTTAAAGATATTTTCAAGATATTTAAAATTTAAAAAAATATATATAAAAATCCATCTCAGGTAGCAAGCGGGCTATACCAACCAAGTGGCCGCTGCATGATGGCGAAGATAGTGCCAGCATGTGCTGATACAGGGTGTCACGTAGTGTCCAACCATAAATCTCAGTTTTCTAGACCTATTTTTTTCTATTCAATTAACTCCTTATTTGTCCTCACGAGGATGAGTTGGCTCCGTTGCAGACCAACAGAAGAATTTGGAATCGCTGGAGATCGAACCAAAGACATTTGAATCCAGAAACTCCGACCACAAGGCCACAAAGGCATTCTCTCTCTTTCTAAGTAAAAAAAATACAAGAAATGAAAATTCTCATGAGCCCTGATAAAAAAAAAGGCCAAGACAGTTTTGAAGCAAGATTGTTTGTGATAGCTATGGCAAAAAATATATAATTTAATATCTTCCTCCCCCCCAAAAAAAAGTGATTTGCTGACCGCAAGTCTCAAAAATATATTTCCGTAGAAACGTCCAAGTCCCGGAAACGAGAAATATAAATGTTTTTTTTTTCTATTCCTTGAGGTAACATTAAAAGCCAAAGAAAAAAAAAAGTGATTCAAGATTTAAGACAAATGAAGAGGAACACAAAAGGAAAGCATTTTCTCCCTTTTCATCCATTGTTCCTTTTTTTATATTTTATGCCGAGAAGAATGGATAAATTTGTCATATGATGTATCAATTTTTTTTTTACTCTTATTATTTATAGGGAATCGCGCCAGAAGCCCAGTTGAAAGTCTCCATTCGACAATCGATGTCAAATGTATCAGATATCGTTCAAAAAGGACCGCAAGCTAGTCATATACCCCCCCACCCTTACCCATAACGATTTTTTTTTTCAGTGTCCACACCATTCATCAATTGGCTTTTTTTTATTTCTTTTTTTTTATTTAGGAAGGGAAATGAGAGAATACGGAAAGTCCCAAAGCATTGATGGAAAAAACTATAGTTCTGTGAGCCGCGAGATGTCACTTTAAAGTTCCCTCTCTCTCTCTCTAAAACCATGTTATGATCAAATAATCCATATATTTTCTGATACCAGCTTTCTGGGCCTGTCGCAGCTTCATATGTCTTATAATCTAACTTAAGACTAGGACAGACACAACATCCAGTACCCCGGACGTTATTTCATCACTGTGAAAGGGTAAACCAACATTTTACCAGTGATAAGTTTTTTGGCCCTGGCGGGAAATGAACCTGTGATTCTTAGCTCAGTAGACAGATACGCTACTGGTTGAGCTAAGGTGTTGGATCCTTCAACCATATCTGCAGTCTAACACACACACACATATATATATATGTATGATTATATATATATGTGTATGATTATATATATATATGTATGATTATATATATATGTATGATTATATATATATATATATGATTATATATATATATATATATGTATGATTATATATATATATATATGTATGATTATATGTATATATATATGTATGATTATATGTATATATATGTATGTATGATTATATGTATATATATGTATGTATGATTATATGTATATATATATGTATGTATGATTATATGTATATATATGTATGTATGATTATATGTATATATATGTATGTATGATTATATGTATATATATGTATGTATGATTATATGTATATATATATAAATCTCTGCAGGGTGGCCCCACGGAAAAGTAGTCCGCCTCCTATATCCAGAAGGCGCCTCACTTTGAATTGGAGGAGGTCAATCCCCTTCCATCCATATTGTGACATGAAGAATGAGCAAGTAAAATGCTTTTATAAAGCTTTATTGACTAATTCTTCATGTCACAATATGGATGGAAGGGGATTGAATTCCTCCAATTCAAAGTGAGGCGCCGGCTGGATATAGTAGGCGGGCTACTTTTACGTGGGCCACCCTGTACATCATATTAATAGAAAGTAGCCACTATTTACGTGGTTTCCTACCCAAATGGGATAAACGCTTATGTAATAAATACGCTAATAAGCTAAGAGATTAAATTTTACATTAAGTGTACCTACATTTTCGTGGAGGGAGAGTGAAACATAATTTAAGGGGTAAAAAACACTCCTGTTAAATCCGATCAAGACTTGAACCCAGCTATCCCCATCATCGGTAGTCTAGTCTATTGAAAAAGTAATAAGTTTATTTAAAAAATAAGGAAAAAAACACTCAACCGGGATTCGAACTACAATGCTCCTGTCACTGACGTTCCATTCTAATAAATTAACTTAGACCACGCAACAAAAAATGGGGGTAATATTTAAACTAGTGATTAGAAATTTAAAAAAAGTTATGAAAATGACAGTATTAAAGGAAGTGATGATTTTGTTCTGTGTTTCTTAAAACGTAATACTGTTATACCTCGTTAGACTGAGCCTCGGTAATCCGACAAACTTTTTGGATAATATGAACACAAATTTAGGAAAAAGTGGGGGGGGGGGGGTTTTAGGGCGTGAATTTAGGTCAAATGAAATATAATTTATTGGCTAAAAAGCTCAAATTTAAAATAAAGAGTAAGAAACAGTGATATCTGATGATGATAAATGATTAATATTTACATGTTAATAGGAAACAATTTTTGTTCCTGTAAAAAAAAAAATACAGTACATATCACATGCTATACATCAGTTAAATAAATTAAAATTGGATTAAACTTATTCAAATGTTATTTAAAATTCGTAAAATTTCTGTATCTCTGTAATCCCCACTTATTCCAAATTTTCGCCAATCCGAACAAGCTTGTGTATTAATTAGTTTTATCACGCCCTACATCCAAGCTAATACCGGAATGCTTTATTCTATGTTTGAATATCCAGCCTCTTAGCCGTTAGTTTGCTTTCATAAAAGGGTATCATAAAAACAACAATATTAAAGAATATGTAATATCCATCTAAAGGAAAATGTATTAATAGTATAAATAAATTAAATTTGTTTTTAAAGGATTGGATTTTAATCTTCTGATAACACGGGTGTAGCCCCAGTACATGAAACAAAAGAAAAGTGCATTTAAAACGAGTAATTTGAATAAAAGAGAAATTTGAATCGACGATGTGTAAAGTTCTGCTATAAATTAGAGCATCAAGTTTTCCGTGAAGATGTAAACTCCTTTGGCTTATTTAAGACATTTCTTTGATAAACTTTTTTTTAAAGGAATATCAAAGGGAATTGAAGTAATCGCAGAGTAATTTTCTCTTACATTCTGGAATAAAAGAAAAAATATCTGAGCTCTGAGATAAATATAAAATAAATTAATCTAAGATAAGTTTTTTATACTTATTTAAAATCTAAAATACAATTTTAAACTAAGTTTACACAAGAATAAAGCAAGCGTTAAGATTTTTTTTAACAACTGAAGAGTACACGAGAAATAGGGGAAGGTCCAATTTTATCTCAAATTGAATCAGTGCTGCCATCTGTTAGACAATCATGAGACCTTTCTACTAAATTTTATATTATGGTTAAAAGAGGTCTCTGTCATATTTAAATTGAGTTAGTGCTGCCATCTGTTATACAATCATGATACCTTTCTAATACACTTTAGATTACGGTTAAAAGATGTCTGTCATATTTTAATTAATGAAAAATTATATTTTTCCTGGAGTTTTTATGAGGTTTAAGATATACCAATATATTTTTAGTATCGCGTCTTACAACCCGTTGTGGTTATACGTTTATGTACTAACTACACTAATGGTTTTAGGGATTAGGAAAGTTTTATTGAGAGGAATTGTACCCGTATTGTGTGGAGAGGGAGTGGAAAACTATTTCGTAAAACCACCCTCAGTACACCCGACGGAGATTAAAACTTCGATGTCACCGTCATCGGCAGTCTAAACTACTGCACGCGACCACTGAACCTGGTATAAAAGTTTTTCTCCTGAAAAATGCGTGTAATCTGGCTTCACCCTCCC
>CABFVZ010001302.1:0-67915 GCA_902151445.1 Timema monikensis
GCATTCCCCACATTCACAAGATGTCTTGTCAGAGGTGAAGGAAGGGTTTGGTAATCAGATAAATCTGTGGTGGGACCGAGGATTGAACCCCGGCTGCCAGCACAGAAGTCTGACACCTTACCCCTAGACCACCAGGTAACCTATTTATTGTTTTTAAAGCTGTATACAATTATAAGGTGACCTTTAAACCTTTAACACTGTGTGGTTTTATTTTTTGGTTTATTTTGTACATTTTGAAGACATTACATGATCATGGGTCGCAGATACTACTATCGTGCCCCACGTTTTAACCACAGTTATTCAGAGCCATATCCAAGTGAGGCGGTTAATACTGCACCATCAGAACAACATGCGAATTCATTTATCTCAATAATGGTATGTTAAGGCATATTGGCTGTTACATAATGATGTAACCTACCATAATTAATATCAATTATTGATTTAGGCTTACTGAATATATTTGTGTGATATTTAATCTTGTACATCACTGGAGTGTTGACATGATATGAGTGTGGTTGGAATTAGTCAACTTGTGTATTTGCGAATGCAGCACTTACATATTACTCACTCTTTTTAAATGCACAGTTCTAATAGAGTTCTAATTGCTCGAGTAAGTTTATTTGTGTTCCAACTTTTATGCGTGGGAGTGTTCAATCCATACGGTGACAGCTAAAAAGCGGACCAAGAGTGAAACAGTAAAGTTTGTTAAATTGTATGAAGAATCCTTGTGTTAATGGATTTTTTTTTTTGCCACATAATAAAATTAATTTGAGGACACTACCTACCTACAAATTGTTCATTGTTTGGGTACTCCCAGTTTCTGTAGCATGGGGTGCCAGTAGATGAAAATAAATCACATTCACCATGGTTTTGAATTGCTGCTCCATTACTAAGAAGTGTATGTTTATTGAAGGTATCTTTGTGTGCTGTGTCTTACTACCTGTTTGGGCTGTCTGCATTTGAGTATCGCTCCACTACCAAGCTAGAGATAAGGATGGTAGAATTTAGAGGAAATATACCGGTACGCGCATAAATGTGAAGGAAGAGTGGGAAACCAACTATGAAAAAAAAATTATCTCAGTACAACTAGTTGAGATCCAAACACCATCATCAAAGAATGCAAAGACTGCTGCAGGTAAGGGTGTAGTTAATGCAGCTACAATAATCACACCAGAAAAAAAAGCTTCAGTTTTTTTATTTAAAACCAAGCTAGTAAAATAAATATGTCGAGAAGAGCTCAGATACAAATAAACAGTAGTACCAAAAAACCTATTTTAAAGAAACTCAAAGAAATAATTCCATGCTAGGATCATTTCATATTTTGGGTCAATTTGTTCTCACCCTGTTGTGAACAAGATAACTTGAGTTTAAAATGAATGTAGGCCCTATTTTTACTTAAACCTATGCCTATTTACCAATGTTAATAATTTTGGGTTCGTCACGAAAATAGCTATACAAAACAAAAAATTATATAAATAAGGTGGGTTAA
Source organism: Timema monikensis (assembly GCA_902151445.1). NCBI lineage: Eukaryota > Metazoa > Arthropoda > Insecta > Phasmatodea > Timematidae > Timema > Timema monikensis. The sequence continues at coordinate 1,490 of CABFVZ010001302.1, forward strand.
CTTGGTTTAATCTATTTAAAATATGGGGAAACTAATGTTTTAATTACTAGTCTATAATAATTTCAAAGATTATTTAATCTGTTCATGAAATCTTGGGATGAATGTAAGCATAAAAAATAAATAAAGGTTAGGAACCAGTTTTCTGACCTTGAAATCTTTAACTCGGAGGAAACACATAGTTCCAAACCCCTTGGTGTACACTTAAACAAAATACAAATATTTAATTTCTTAGTGAAAAAAAGAACCCAAACAATAGCTTGAAACCAGGCAGTACTTGTATGTCAAGACTAAGGGAAAAGGCCAGTATAAATAGAAGGATTAATTAAATAATATTTAATTGGCCTATCAAGTTTCAAAATAATAAATAAGGCTTAGAATAATTGAGCTCTTCGTAAGAGAGGCACATGACATTAATATATAGCACAACTTCCTTCAGAGGTATAAATTAATGTGTTGGTCCCATGTCGATTGTGGTTGATAAAATTAACCCTGGAAAGTATGGGAAAATACCTTTCCCGGCAAAATTGATAGGTCCTTTCATTCTCACTCTCAGAAATTCTTGTGTGCTTATATCATCAGTCGGTTGAGAAAGTACATGTTAGATACCTCAAATAAAAAATAACATGTGATAAGACACTATATAGTAGTTTATATACACACTGTGGTTATCAAACTGTCACTTTTGTAACAGACTGGACTGCCGATGACAGGAAGATTAGGGTTTGTATCTCACTCGGATGTAGAGAAGGTATTTTTTCTCTTTCCTTAAACATTAATTCCTAACACGTCAGAGTAATTAGTAAATATGTACCTATATGTATAACCCAAAAGGGTAGTAAGACGCTGTGTTAAGAAAAAGTAATCCCCACATTTGTCTTTTTTTTTTTAAATTGCAACTCCCAAGTTTTTTTTTAAATTAATGAAAGTGCAATTATTTACCTTTTTTAAAAATATATATCAATAGTGACAAACTTGAAATGGAATTTTAATTCTGTATTAAATACGATGAAAGGCACTTTCTTTGAAATAAAATTCTTTATTTTAGTTTGTTTTGTTTCAGTTTGGTTGGGGTTGTGTTGGTTGCATTATCATCCTACTTGTCTTTGTAAGCTTCACCATAGCAAGTGGTTTTTTATACAGTGGCTTAAATGCAAATTTGGAATTGAATGGAACTTTGGCAGTCGTCATTGCAATGATGTCTCTCTCTTACATCTTTCAGGTACACATTATTTTGTTTCCTTTTCAGACTTTGATTAATAAAAGTGTGTTTATAACGCTACCGTACACCCATCACTTTGACTTGTCTGCCGGTAAAAGTGAAACAATGGTTGTTTGGTGATCCAGCAAAATATTCATCCAGCTTGGCCATCAAGAGTTAACTAAACTTTGTATTTTATTTTAATTGATAACAATTTGGTATACATATAAGGGGGCCATCAACAATATCCTTGGTGACCTGGTGGTCAAGGGGTAAGGTGTCAGACTTCTGTGCTGGCGGCCGGGGTTCAATCCTCGGTCCCGGCACAGATTTATCTGATTTCCAAACCCTTCCTTCACCTCTGACAAGACATCTTGTGAATGTGGGGAATGCCAGGCCTCCACCGTGGTTCGGATTCCACGTTAAACTGTAGGTCCTTCATTTCATCTCACAATCACCCTACCATTACACATTAGCGTAAGTGTGTATAACCCGAACGGGTAGTAAGACGCAGTGCTAATAATAATAATAACAATAACAATATCCTTTCCACCAGTAAAATAAGTAATACACCTCATATCAATGTCAGTCACTGTGTCATGTTCTTCACACCTTATACTGTTATATCTTGGTTTAGTTAAGGTACAACCATGAAGGGAACCATTTGGAAGGTTTTTCTACTAGAAAAGTGTCTACTACCCATTTGGGTTAATCGCTTATGTACTAATTGTGTTAATAGTTTTAGGGATAGGAAGGTTATATTAACAGGAAGTGCACCCGCATTTGTGTAGAGATAAAGTGTAAAACCATTTGGGAAAAACCTCAGTACACCCGACTAAGATTCAAACCTCAATCTCCCTGTCATCGACAGTCTAGTCTACTGCAAGAGTAGCGTGTTAGACCACGGGGCCACCGAAGCAGGGAATCAGTTAAGTTACTAACCGGTTTGTACAGAATTTGGTACAAATGTAAAGGTACTAAGAGGAAGAATTTTTCTTCAGAAAAGTAAGTCATATGTAATAAGGTCAGTCAATGAATTAGGTTCCTATTATATGGTTTAAAGCACTTTGGACATAATTTGGTACAACTTCAAGTTTCACCTAAAAGGAAAATTTTAATAATAAATGGTGACATTTGGTATAATAAGATCTTAATCTTATGACCAGAGCCCTGTGTTTGTGGAGATCGTGATAATTCGCGAATATTAGATATGGCATTTTTTCTTTCAGATGTTCACATTTCAGGTTACCCTGATTGCAAATAATATGCTCAGAATTGTCGAGATAATTCACGAAATCGGCATTTTAGCGCGATATTCGCGATTTTAAACGATGTCCAAGATAATCGCGATTTAGTCGCGATTTTCAGCATTTGCGCTAATATTTTGGGATATTGAAAAATATTTTTTTTTGTGTAATATTTTGTCTTTTTGACTTGTACATAGTTTTCCCAGACCAATAAGTTGATAGCATATTTTTTTTGCGGACTAGTGTTTTTTACCGTTTTGTCCAAACAAAATGTAATTTTTGGTTTTCACTTCAATATGTTTAGTTTACCTGTATTCAAACATTGTCCTGGAAGTCTAGTTTAACCCAACAAAGTCACCTTAATCACGAACGTTTGGTAAAAAACACTTTTTTAACGCTTTTGTCTTAATTCGATAATTTCGTCGTAAAAATAGGATTTTGGTAATTCACCGCTTATTCACCGCTTTTGGGAAACTTAAAAACAAAATTGGGCTTTTTTATTCACCATAAAAGCAGGGCTCTGCTTATGACGTATAAGATATTACTTTAAAAAATAAGAACAAAATATTTTATAAAATCCTCACTTACATTTGGATGCAAAACTATTGAGATTAGAAAAATAATTCAGACAATTTTATAACTACACCACTGTATCTAAGGAAGGAAATGCTTTAAAAACAACATACAACAAACTACCATTTTTAACCATTTACATGGTAATAATTGAGGTAATAAATAATTGAATCGGTAAACATTAAAACTAGAATGACTTATTCTTTATTATATGGTAAGTGAATTTAGAGATTGAGAGATTTTCTTTCTTTCATAATTATTACATCCAAATATAGCACATTTACCTTTCCAGACATTTTCTTTATTTTAGCTTGACATAGCTTAGCTTAAAATTAATTTGCACAAACATACACTTTAATACAAGTTCTCAAACTGCATTTAAATTCTTTCTTATTTATAACATTTCAGGGTTATTGCCTAATTAGGTTTTCCATAATACTTTACCAGCTTTTGTGTTATATATATAATATATATATATATATAGAGAGAGAGAGAGGCCTATGTAATATTTTATTTTACAATAACAATATAGGCCTAAAATAACTATACTACGTACTATAGTATTATTTATAATCTATAATATAACTTAAATTTATATTATAGTTAGGGGAGATTCAGGTAGTAATGGACACTTAAGGTTTTTAAATTAAATTTATAATTTTATTAAGTGAAAATGAGACAAATGACATGTCAATATTAAGATTGCATATGTATTTATATACCTGCTGTATTAATATAGCTTAAAGAAAATATTCTTCTTTCTAGAGTCATTAAATAAAAAAAAGTTTGATTCAGTTTTAAAAAATACTGTTGGGTAGTACTGGACATAATGCATTATTACAATTTTTTTCAATCAAATTTGGACACTAAACTTCTCTTATTGTCTTAAGATGCTTTATCACAAGCATCACATTTATAAAAATAGGGATTTAATTCTGTATTCGCATAATTCTCATGCGCCCACACTTAGCAAAAGTCACACTTTATCCAATCCTCGTCAAAATTTTCTCCGCATATTATGCACTCAGTTTTATCTTCAATTTGTTCGCTCATAAGTTGTGCCAAAGTTTTGTTAACTCTTCTGCTATTTTGATTTAGTTTTATTAATTTTTTTATAATGGCTTCCAACTTAGTTTTTGATTTCTCCATTTTCATTAATTGTTTTTCTTCTGAGCTTTACAAGAACTTGATATTAGTATTTCACTATTAGCACCACGTCTTATTCTAACATTTAACCTGTGTTCTGCAGTGACAGGCGCTGGTGAAATTTGTATGATTATTGTGTGGAAAATTCCAGTTGAAGGAGTTGATGACTGTGGAGCCTTTGATGTTGAAGTTTGTGGAGATACAGAGGTTGAGGCTCTTAAAGATTCAAATGCTGGTTGTGGATTTTTGTGTCCATAATTTGATTTGAGTGGAGTCTTAGGAGATATTAATTGTATATTTCCTGGTTCATTTTTTAATAGCTCTGAGTCTTCATAGACATAGTCAGAAATATATAGTCCTTGGGGTGGCAAATAGTCCAAATATGTGAATATGTTTGGATTATATGGATGTATACCTGTACATTCAAACTATTTTTTAGCTATATCCATTTGGTAAATTTTGGTAAAAGTATAGCTTACTAATCCAACTACACCATAATCTGTTATCCTAGAAAAAGGACTTTGTCACATCTAAATAGCACAAGTTTCATTATATGAGTTTTTAAAGGGTTTCATTATGGTCCTATCAAGTGGTTGCAGTTTGTATGTCGTATTGGGGGGGCAAACTTAGTACAGTATATGAACATTGTTTTGACGTGCAAACAGAATCACGTCAAGCTCCTTGTGACTGCATTGACCATCTAAAATGAGCAGCACAGGTTCATCTTCAGTAGGATGGACATTTGACGAACTCTTGAAGTCACCTCAAAAAAATTTCACTGTTTATCCATCCACTAGTTTGAGCTGCAAACAAACTCCCAGGGGTGCACCAATCATGAACTGGTTGTTCATCCTCTGCCTAGGAAATATAAAGAGAAGGATAAATTGGTCTCCAGAAGCATTCACGCAAAGCAGAACATTGACCATACAACCTCGTTCCACAGACTTTGGTTTTCCAACTCGTTTTTTCCCTTAAATGGACATAAATTTAGAGTCATTTGAATAAACACATGTAACTCCTGTTTCATCTTCATTGAAAATTCTACATGCAGAAAAGGATTATTTACTTTGAAGTGATTAAATTTGTCAAAAAATCTAGAAACCTGAGGTTTGTTGAAACCAACTGCTTGTTGCATGCTAGTAGATTCAGCGGTTCTTAATGTGGTTTCATAAAATCATAGTATAAGTCCTTACCAGCACACTTCTTTTCCTTGTTGAAGCAGTGATCAAGTTTCAATGCTTCTGCCACATCGAAAGCCAACTTCCCAAACTCCTTACGACTCAGTGGCATCAAACGGTTATCAAGGTCTTTAATGTGTGCATCAAGCTCCTCTTCAAAATTTTCTGAGAAAGTAGGTTTGAATCATCCCATGTCAGGACATATTTTTACTTCATTTCCAATTTTAACTTCGCTACTCTGTCTCCTAAAGTGCTTTTAGGAACAGCGTATATATTTGCCGCCTGTTTCACTGTCATAGTGTTACTTACAACTTTTTCTACGGCTAATTTCATGTTCTCTTCTTGTCACTTCCCATGTAAACCTTCTTTTTCCTTTTTCTTTAATTTAGGCATAGTGTAAAATTCCAAAATTGGTTACCCGGAAGAAAAATTTCTTTGAAAAGCAAAAAAAATATATATACCTTATTTGAGTAATCTTACATAACCTAAAATTAGGTGATTTATTTGTAGCTTAAGCTTTATTGGTTGTCAATGTTGCTAAAAACTTTGTGGCATCCATTAGGGGTGCAGAATATGTCCGAACGTGCGAACAAGGTTCGAGGGAAATTAAAGCAGTCCTGGCGAAATTTGGGGCAGGGAAAAGTCCAACAATTGTGTTTACGCTTTTAGTACATTCTGGTTCTGATATAGTAGTGTCATTTGTATGAAAAACAAATGTTGATAACACTCAATACCGACATTATCAGTATGTGCCATAATGAAGCGGTGTCTGTGTAAGCACAAAGATTTGCAATGTCTAGTGGATAAACTAAAGTGTCAAAGTTTTAGATAAGAAGTCAGAGGTAGAGAGATAAGGGACAAAGGAAAAATCTAACAATTCAACCTGGCTAATGGTGTGATTGAGTGATGAGTCATCAGTCACCTACCCTACCGCGAATATTTGGTAGCTATGGCAGGCAGGCGGTGGAGGGTAGGGAAGGGTGAGCGATGTTTTGTTTTAGTTTGAATTCAGTCACTCGTTATATCATGGCCTAATTACATGGCGATGTGGGAAAAATTTATTTAAACTCGTGGCATGCGTATTGTAATAATTGTGTAACCATGAAATTGTTGTGTTTAGTGTACCTATTAGGGTTTGCACATTGTACAATAGATAAATGTTTATTATGTCGACTTTTAATTGCAAACAAGACATCAACTGTGCTTATTGTGATTGGCGTGGCAGGCATGATAAACTTGAATATCACGTTATATAAAAAACTTCCCCAAGAAAAACCTAGAAGTAAGAATCAAGGGAGTATTGCAAGTTTTGTAAAATGTAAATTATGTGATCAGGAAAAACTCATGGTCGTAAATGGTGATAGTATTTACCCTAGTGTGGTTGATAGAGATATAACTTGCAGTAGTGGTGAGTCTATGAAAAAACGAAAAGTCTATGAAAATCAACAATTAAAGCAAGGCCTCCCAGAACTACACTCCATTGCCTCTTACTATCAAGATGTAAAATAAAATGTTGGTACCGATAAGCCTACTGATATCAATGAACAATTAATAACAATATGTAATGCACACAAGGAAATGGGAAGGTTGATATTTCTGTGAGACAAATTTTTTATAAAAAGAACTATGATTTAAAATATATTTAAATTTGAATTTTCTTAACTATGTAGTAGTAGGTAATAATCCTTATTCCCTTTAACCTCTATCAAATATTCATTGTTTTATTTTGAGTGCTATGGTTTTCGAGGAATTTTTTTTATTAAAATGTTATGTTCTGGGGAAATATTGGAGCTCTGAACATATTCTGCACCCCTGGCATCCATTAGTTTGTCCGGTACTGAATGCAAATAACTTGTCTGAGACTAGCCGATCTGTAATGCAATAAAATAATGGTAGTCATTATAATAATATTTTCTTTGCTGACCAAATCAATATTATAACTTATTCATTAGTTTATCCTTTACCTTATATCCAATAAACAAACTAATTGTAATTACCGTGTGAAAATGAGAAGTCTTGAAAATGTAGTTGAAACAAAGCAGAGAAACTACACAAACATGTGTGGGACCTGTACGACTCAAGGGTGTGCCTTCAACAAATGGTTGTCTTTGGTTGCAAGCAAGAGGAGTAATATTATACCCGAGAGGGTTCTCTCGCTAACGGTAGTTTACTGAAACATGATCTGTCCTATACTAGCTGCTGTTCGATATTATACGACTCCTCTATAATGTATGATAGTTAAAAATAATTATGAAGGCTCAAATAGTTCATTTTAATAATCATAATTCCCATGAACACCCGAAAGTGTTTCTCCAAAGAGTATTAACAAATATTAAATTATTATTAAAGGTTTGGTAACCCTGTATTATAGTATTAAACAAGAAAAACTATATATTTATTTAAGTGTTTATTTTTTAGTTTAGGTTAAAACAAATACATTATATTAAATAAATAATGGAACTTATACATAATGATTGCTAGATATAAGCCTATTTATAAATACATTAGCTTAGTCATTGACTTTTATGCCTACTTATCAAACTTTGAATTTGACTTTATTAAAATGTAGTAGCCTATCTCTTGTATTGAGGCCTTACTACCTGTTCAGGTCAAATGCAAATAGGCCTATTACCAAACACTTTTTTATACCTTCTTTGGTGTGGACAGTATTTATAAAGTCAGGAAAGGAGTGGGGGATTCCATCCCTCCAATAACAATTGCGGGTGCATTTACTTTCACTGTATTTTCTTATTCCTTGCTAAATAACATTTTTTCCATCATATCTTGGTAACAGGAATATTAAGAGTTCTATTTTGAAACTTGGAATGTTTTTATGTTTCAGTTATGTTTTATAGGAACTGTCCCTCCACAGTTCCTTAACTGTTACAACACTATTTGTTTATTGTTGTTGTGTATTTGTGCCAACTGCTACTTCCATGGGGTTGGTATTCAAGTGTGCAATTCCAATTCCTCCAGCTCAAATGATTCGGACATCAGTCTCAAAAACTTATCAAGTGTCGGTCACTTGGACATTGGCCGACTTACAGAATCACCATTGGTTGGAAATGACACAATTCTTCAAGTTTAGAGCCGTGTTAATACTATTTGGAAAGAATTGACGCACACAAGTTTGAGATAGCCTCAAATAGATCAAATATATTTAAGTATTGATGTAAATATATCAGATATGTTTGCTACCTTATTCATGTGTTTTACCAACTAAACTATGACACTCTAAAGTCGAGAGGTTCTCAGATTGTAGTTTCAACGTCCTTGCAGACTTATAGACGGGAAGATTTTAGGAGCAACCAGCTCATAACTCACTACAAGAAGAAATTGATACTAGGAACAACATCGATTTATAATTGCAAAATATAATTGTAACTATAAAGTATGCTAGGAGTTTTAGCTGACTAAAACTTCACTTAAACAGTTCATGTCCACAATAATTTTTGCACTCTCTCTCTCTCCCTCGTGCATGCAACCAGTAATATGCTCATGCAGACTTTGATGTTCATATTTAGAGCTCTGAACATAGAGTTTTATTAAATCTTAGGAATGCCAGGTCTCCACCGTGGTTCGGATTCCACGTTAAACTGTAGGTCCTTCATTTCATCTCACAATCACCCTACCATTACACACTACCATTACACATTAGCGTAAGTGCGTATAACCCGAACGGGTAGTAAGACGCGGTGCTAATAATAATAATAATAATAATATTAAATCTTTAAAAAGGGGGAAATATAAGGGAATGGTGGAGAGGGTTTTTACATCTAGTACAGCGGCTCTAAAAGTGTGACAGGATTGCCATACACATGGAGAGCACATTTCTTTGTGTTTGAAAAAATAGAAAATACACAAAGAATTTCACAAAAACTAAAATAATACTTAAATATTTGGTAATTGGGGTACATTTAACCAGAATCTTTAAATATAGGCCTTTGTATGGAAGGAAAGGTGAACTGAAGACCTAAGCACACTGATTAGAATACATGTCTTAAATCTTCTGGAGTATTAAGTTGCATAGCGATTATATTTCCCATTCCAAATTTTATGTGTGTGTGTGTGTGTGTATAAAATCCAATGTAATTTCAAAAAAAAAAAATGTATACTTCTCTTTAAAATATATGAATAATGAGACTTCCTTTAGTAAAACCTGGAAAAGCAGAAAATATTCACAACCCTGGTTTGAGAACCACTGGACTAGTTCCTCAACATATAGTGTTATTCTGATTGACACTGAGGATTTACCACCCTATTTTAAAGTGTAGAAATATGTTATTGGTGGCTATAATGTGATAAAATATTAATTAATATCCATATTGAACAAATAAACAAAAAATGTTCTCTTACATAAAATATGTTATTGGTGGCTATAATGTGATAAGATATTAATTAATATCCATATTGAACAAATAAACTAGAAAAAAGTTCTCTTACATAAAATATGTTATTGGTGGCTATAATGTGATAAGATATTAATTAATATCCATATTGAACAAATAAACTAGAAAAGTTCTTTTACATAAAATATGTTTTACAAATTAGTCAAATTTGTTGCACTAGTTAGGCTTTGTAAGGTGTGGATAACAGTTTCATAAACACTATATTTTATGAGCTACAATAAAATGCAAAGGAAATTTATTATTTATATTTAACTGTATGTTAAATTAACTAGTATACCAAGTGAATTTTAAGACTGGTATCTTGAAAAAATTTTACTTACTAAGTGTGACAATTATTCTATTATAAATGTGTGTCTGTGCTTGAACATACAAGATGTTTCAGGAGGAATAGTAAATGTTTGGGAGGTTTAAATAAAAACCTAATTTGTTTTTAAATTAACTTAAAAAGAAAATCACACAATTTTGGACTTTTACTACATTCAATATAATTGCACAGTTTTTTAACAAGATAAAAGGAAATAATAAGGGTCTTTATTTGCAATGTAATAATTATCTTATAATTGAATAAAATCTATCAAACTCAGAATTTTCACAAACAATTTGAAAATTCCAAGTAGGTACTCAAATTTTTTGAGTTTTGCAAAGATCATAAAGTTCAAGCAGCTACTGAAACTCGAATTTTTAAGTACTTGCACAACCTTAATTTTTTTAAACATGTAAATACATATTTTTTCTGTTGTTTGTATGAAGATTTGTATTCGATGTCTTCCAATCTGAATAATAAAATCTAACCATTTCCCACAAAAATATTTCCAATAGTCATAACATTTCTTGTTTAGTTGAGCATTGAAGGTTACACAAAAAGATTAGTCATATTTTAAAATTAATAATTCATGTAGTGAACAAATTCTTTCATAATTTAGACATTAACCCACTTTGGTGGTTGTATGGTCTAACACGCTACTTTTGCATTAAATTAGACTGCCGATGATAGTAGATCGAGATTTGACTCTTGGTCAGGTGTACTTGTATTTCAAACAGGGTTTTCCACTCTCCCTTCATGCAAATGTGAGTACACTTCCTATAATTATAACTTTCATAATCCATAAAACCATTAGCATAATTAGTACATAAGTATATAACCAGAATGGGTAGGAAGATGTGGTGCAAAAATAAAATTAGGACTTTTAAACAGAACCTTACATAAACAATTTGGTTAATGTGCAACGAGTAATGACTTGTTATTTATAGACGCTGCTTCTCAAATTTAAATACCAATGCGGAAAAATTTTCCCTTTCCTGACCAGAGATTAAGAATAAATCTATTATCTCAAAATATTCAGCGAGCCATAATATTTTGACAAAGAAGACATAGAAGGAGATGATGTACAAAATTTAAATTCACATATTATTATTTCATGTATTTTGTTTATAAGAGAGTTTATTTCATTTGGTAAAACTGATGAGGCTAACATACTGCTCCTAGCGGGTGAATTTACCAACAAAGTTTAATAATACCTTTGATTTTATTGTAAATTATTATAGTTTGCTGTAAACATTACACTTGGTTGAATAAAATTATAAATATTATGGTTATAACTTTCATAATTCAAGAGACTTTAAAACTTACCTTCTTTATCTTTATTGCTACATATTTCCTCAATGAAGCGACCAGACGACAAAACAGCACTGAAAAATCTTCAGTTGTTGAAAATACTTGGAATTCTGCACAGAAGTTACCATGTGGGTTTTTGGAGATGGAGTCTTGCCTTAAGGCCTTGACCAATAAGGAAGGATGTGGGAGTGAGAGGAATATAGTGGTCATGTTTGGTAGCCTGCACACTTGCTTGGAGATGAGTAACAGGGGGTAAGAAGTCTTTGTTAGGGTGCCACATTTAAAGGTTCAAGAAACAATGTTATTTATTGATAAATACTAGCCATCAAACATCTGATATGTGTCACTTTGAAGTCTATGGGACAGTGCACCAATGTGAGAATTGTTTAGGAAGAATCAAACTACATTTTCATTTACTTGTCAGACAATGTTTCATTATGACTTTTTATACAATCTTTATTTTATTTTAACTATCTTTAAATGTTTGCACTTTGATTAAATTGACATTATTATGCAAGCTAAAGGACCAGTTATTGAAGGCCGCAAAAAATGCTCTTTGGCAACACGGTATGAGCTGAAGATAGATGTGTGAATTTTCAGTCCTTAAATTAGTGAAAGTTTCACAATAAAAATTGTCATAATACTGGGACTAAACTAATCCAAAATGACCACAGAACTATGCACCATTGTCATGGAAAGAAAATCTGCTGACACTATGACTTTTTCATAGATTTTTCTCACAAAATTAAAAGCTGTAAAAGTGAATTTCATACTGCAACGACTACACTCAGGTGATATGTTTAATTTCTTCCATTCCATCATCTTTAATCATCTGATAACATTGACTCCCCGAGACTTCTAGAATACGACGACCTTCATCCATTTTGACCCAATCATTGATAAAAAACTAAATATGACTTTTTTTTAAATCTTTAGATCAAGGATTTGTTTTATCAAATAACTTTATTTTCATAAATCTTTTGAGTTAATGATTATGATAATAAATATTACTAGACAGGTCATGGGTTCAACAGAGTTTAAATGTAACCTTTCAAACTCATAAATATTAATCTGTTAAATACCTTCAATATATATGTAGAGTATCCTTGCGAATATCTGGCCGAATGTGGCAGTCTGTCAGTCCTGATAGCAAAATAGCTGTATTTTGAGGGTGAATCATTTTCTGAGCAGTCAACACCCACTCTTAAGTGATAGCTGTATATTAGTAGCGTTTCATGGCAAATTTATATTTATGTCTATCGAGTTTGAATATTTTTCAAACAAAGATTTAAATGTGAATTTTACTTAAATATAAAAGGAAAGTGAAATAAAAGAGTTAATATTCACAAAATCTTGAAATTTATTTAAAGAATATGACAGATTACATACATCATCAAAATATTTTTAATTCAAGAGAGCATTGATTATACTTTACTGCTTAGTTCAAATTTAGCAAATTGAAAATGTTTATTTTAATCATTTTATTTTAGATTAAATTAGAATGAAATTGTTCATAAGAAAGTCAATAAAGAATCCTGAAAACTCCTGCATAAACTTACATTACTAACCTTTAAAAAGTATTTGATTGTTGTCTGCTTTTCCCGCTGTGTTCTTTAAGTGGCCGATATATCTCACCATTTCCGTGGACAGATATCTTCTGGCATCGCCTCTTCCTGCTGACTAATGTACTGCAGCGCTGCCTCAATCACCTTGGAACCTTCATAGTGTGGTATGCGATTGGTGCTTTTGTCAATGAGTTCTTCAACAGCTTCTTCATTCAGAACCATTGTCACAAAATCATTATCAGTTATTTTGTCAACTTCATCGTTTGCCGCAGCTAAAGTCATCTCTCAGCCTATACAGCGTTTCAAACATTATCCTATGCATGTATTGTGGGAATAGGCACCTCTTTTTAAGGTGCTTACAATTGAAAAGTACTGTACAATATTAAAATTAACAGTTTTTTTCACTCAATTTGTGGATCCATATTACTTTAGTATAATACAGTACTGTAATTACATTGGAGCCCCAGCCAGATAGTTATGAGCCTATTGTACCTATACATTTTTTAAACTTATAAAAACTTCAATATAATTATAAATATATTTTGATTTTTGATTATCCACCAACATTGACGAGTATAACCCAAACAGGTAGTAAGATGTGATGCAAAAAGAATCGATAACTTTTTAATTTCTTAATCACTCATGTTGTTTACAATCTGCCAAGACTATATTTATATTTAAAGCTGGCTTGTATATTTGGTTCAAAAACCATATTATATTGAAAAATCGATAAATATAATTAATAAGGTATCTTAAAACTTGATTACATTTGTTTGAATGACAAACTTTGTGTAGTTGCCATAAGTTCAAATGATCACTTAAGTTATAGGCTTATAGAAAGTATTACCATATTATGTTGAAAGTTCAATAACTATAATGAAACAAGTTAGCTTAAAACTATATTACATTTGTTTGAATGACTATTTTGTGTAGAAGTCTTACATTTAAACGATAATTTAGGTTATAGACTTGTAGGAAGTAAGGTATCTACTAAACCTTGATTTTAGTAAGAATCCCTATATTTAATGCTTTATTTCGTACCAGAATATTATCATATAAGTATTTAGGTAGGATAAAGGCCATTTAGAACGGAAGCAGAAATTCCCTGGAAGGTCTTTATTCTACATAAACACTACTACAGAGTACGGGTAGGATTCTGGCACGAGATAAAGACTTCCAAACAAGCTTTCTTCAAAAATCATCGTATATATTAGCCCACATCAACTTATTTAAAGAAAAAACTCACCAGTTTCGAAATTTGTTATTCTCTTAAAAGTGTTTACTAACACATTTATTTAATTTAATTAACCACATATTGATGTATCTCATATATTCAATCATATTAATGAACAATGTTGAAATGCCCCTTTGCCTTGTATGGGTGTAAGAGAGAAAGAGATACCTGAAATATTTTTCTCTCCTACACAATGGTATGCTGATGACAGCTCGAAATTTTCTGCCCCAGATGTCCATCCAGTTATACTATAGAGCTCAGTGGTAGAAAATAGAAATAAACACTAACGCTCTGAAGTACTGTGACAGACTTGATAGCTAAAATGCTGTTTTGAAATCAACTCCCGCTGAAAATTTATATCATTGAGTAAATGTGAGAAAATTAAAAAAAGTAAATACATATACCCTTACAGACGTGACAAATTCTCTGATTATAAAAGAATAACCTTAGAAACTTATCACTCCCATCACCCGTGGTGATCCATCCCCTCAACATTAATCCCTAAACGAATCTACATTCATGTAAAGAGACTTACCCTTACTATCTCTATGCTACCCCCATATTAAATTTTAATACTTTCACAAGGCTGCTGATAATCTACGAGTTCTTTGCCTTGTCACGTTTGTTTTGAAATGTGAATTGTTTACTGTTACTCAGGTTGGTCAGTCTGTGCTTAATTTTCACATGTTTAAAATGGCTACTATAGGAAATTTCGATTCCAACTATACATTTTATTAGGATTAGTGACTAGTATAAAGGATTCACTTAAGTTACATAATTAGAGTTTGAAGTGTTAATACAATTTAGGTGAGTGTCATTTTATAGTCTATTTTCTTTAAAAGGAAAATTGCTTGAATAGTTTTTGCTTAAGGGTGGGATTACAATGTTTTGACATTTAAGTTCACGATTGAATAACTCATTTTTATTCATTGTGTTTGAACTAGTCACTTCTTAATTCAAGTATGAGTAAAAGTTTACTACTTTGATATTTTTGTGTCTTAATTAAAAATAATAATAATCTCTTGATGGATTTGTTATAGGCTAGGTATATGTTGATGGGTAAGCTTACGTTAAATAAATTAGTCTTGGGGATGGTGCGCAAAAGCCGGTATATATGACACTTTATTTTTAATAAATGCCAAAAAGTTGATAGTTAACTTTTATCATAAGACTCAAAGAAACTGAAAATTGATCGAAACTAAAATTTTAATACTAAAAAAAAAGTTTAAAACTAAACTCACCAAAGTCACAGGGTAGGCCTACCGCTCCGCCATATCTTTAAGAATTGCTTAACTGAAGCTCCACGTAGACCCAGCAATATTTAATGTGTGCAGTTTTTATATTTTTATGTTTTTAGGCCTAGGTTTTCTGCATACATGAACTAACCCAGTTAACTTATATAAAATGCTTTTATACACCCTATAGTTGTAATTTATTCAATAAACAAGAATATGCCAATTAGATACACTACTTAATCAAAAGAGTAACTCATGATAAAATTGTTATAGGTCCTGCACAATATCATTATAATTTTCAAAATGAAATTACTTATTTATAATAAAATTGCTAAGTTAATAGCTTTTGATATTTAGTTAGAAAAGAAAAGGATGCTTTGAGTATGAATGATGGTGGCCTGACACTGGTCAGGTGTAGTCGAATGGGTAAGAGGAATCGGGGAGTGGGTTTAATCCTAAGCCCAAAACAATATGAGTTGGTGTCATTTAGACTTCCAATTGTGTGTGTGTGTGTATACGAGTGTTAAAGTGGAGTTTTGGAATGAATTTAATGAAGTCTTGAATGCATGTGAATTGGCCGAAAGAATTATCTTGTTATGAGGTGTGAATGGTTGGGTGGGTAATTATGAGAGAAGTCAGAGTGTGTGCTAGGAAGGTATGATGATGACAGGGTAGACGAGAATGTTAATGTATGGAGCTGGGGTTTCTATTTAATTTCGTAGAGCAAATATATAGTATGTAAATATGTGGTTACCTACAGTGAAATATGTATTTAAGCGTGATGACTGGTAGAATACCAGTACTGTCATTGTTACTTTGTACAAATGCAAAAGTAGTAAGAGTTAATCTAAGAATAATAGAGCAGTTAGTTTTTTGCTTAGTCCAGGCAAAGTTTTAGAAAGAGTCTTAATTGAGAAGGACCCGCCTCGGTGGGGTAGTTAGCTAACATACTAATTTCATGTTGAGCTAGACTGCCAAGGACTGGGAGATTGAGGTTCGAATCTTGCTCGGGTGAACAGGGGGTGATTTTTCCACTCTTCCTCCATGCAAATGTGGGTTCACTTCCTTTATATTCAACCTTCCCAATTCTTAACCTATTAGCATAATTAGTACTTAAGCGTATAACCTGAACCGTTAGTAAGACACATTGCTAAGTGGACTGGGGTTCAAATCCTTGTCAGATTTACTTAGAGTGGCTTTTTCTAAATATTTTCCCAGCGCTCTCCTTCCACGCAAATGTGGGTAGACTATCTTTAAAATGCTTCCTTCCTCATCCCTGTCCCATTAGATTAACCACCATAAATGTGTATAACCTGAACAGGTAGTAAAACACAGTGATAAAAAAAAACCTTAATAGCGAATTCAAAAATATGGTCTGGATCATTATTGTTTGAAAACTTGGCTCAGACCATTGTCATACACAAGCATAGTTTTGATCATTACATAACCTACTCTTGCACACAGCGGGACTTTACTCAGTGTGACAAGTTTTTCAGCAGCTATTTGTCTAATTTTTGAATGGTGTAGTTATTTTAAAATTAAAAAAAGCTATAATAACCAGGGCTGTGGAGTCGAAAGCAAGTTTGGGTAAAGTCGGAGACAGTAAAAATGTACTAACTTCAACTCTGGCTTAAAAATACTGATAAAATTATAACGGTAGTATATCATTTTAACTTTATATGTTTTTATTTTTAGGACAAAAATTTGTAATTTAGTTTGACAAATCTATTCAAATATAAATTACCAATGCCAATGAAGCTTCCAATGAAATAATCTGTATTTGAAAATTATATTGCATTAAATTTGTTATTACTAGATAATACAGTTGAACTTGGATAATTCAAACATAAGTTATATAATTTGAATTCGTGTTTAATTAAAACTTCTCATTTGGTTCCTTGAACCTTCTACTAAATTATTATCAGCACCGCGTCTTACTACCCGTTCGGGTTATACGCACTTACGCTAATGTGTAATGGTAGGGTGATTGTGAGATGAAATGAAGGACCTACAGTTTAACGTGGAATTCGAACCACGGTGGTGGCCTGGCATTCCCCAAATTCACAAGATGTCTTGTCAGAGGTGTAGGAAGGGTTTGGAAATCAGATAAATCTGTGCCGGGACCGAGGATCGAACCCCGGCCACCAGCATAGAAGTCTGACACCTTACCCCTAGACCACTTCTACTAAAACAATGTTAAAAAAATTGCATGTAATTCAAACTTATTTTGTTTAATTTGAAGTAAAATTACCTCGAAGATGACAAAAAAAAAGCCTGAAATATTGTGTAGGCAACATATTTATTACTCGACTGTTGCTGTGCGGATCAAGAAGGCACTCTGCATGAAGGTGCACTAAAATTTGCAAACAAAACCAAACAATCTTATTGTTTGTTCACAACTGCACTGCACACAACACCGGTACTCTAATAGAAAATGTAAAGGTTTTGTTTACCTCACAAATATGATATCAGTAGTCCAACTTATGGATCAAGGAATTATTAAAACTTTCAAGTACTTCTACCGACACCTTGTGGTCTAGAACATTCTCTCAGGTGCTTACACTGATAAAAATGGCATGGTTAAAATTTACATTCTCCAAGCTGCCCGAATGTGTAACAGTGCATGGGACCAAGTCACACAAACACTATCGCCAACTGCTTTTGTAAAGGAAATTTCTGCCACAACGATGGTGAAGAGCAAAATTAAATTGTTGAGATCATACTCGGTGTGGACACCTGGAAAGATGTTGGACATGATGCAGGTGCTTTTTATGGGGATTTTTTGAGCTTGGACGAGAACCTAGCAGTTTACTGTGAACTTAGAAATGCAGACATTTTAGCAGATGTTATGAACAATAGAAATTACAGTGCATCTTCAGATGAAGAAGGGGAACAAACGGAACTTCCAGAGAAGCTAATCTCAACATCTACCCAGGCCATGAACCACATCGGAGAGTTGAGACAATTTGTTGTGGTACAGCCCCTCTATTCTTCAGGTGCTGAATTAACTAAAAGAGTTTACTACAACTCAGAGTATTAACTCCAAAACAACAATCAAACTTTCTAGATTTTTAAACACTTGTAAATACATTATACTTTATTGTACATAATGCCATGGAAAATCTAAAAATAAAATGATAAATATACAATACTGTATTTTACTTCACTGAATTGATGTTTGAACTTATTTTTCTAGATAGCTCAAATTTTTCTAGTGGCCCTCTCAGCTTGGAATAATTAGCCAAGTTCGACAGTATACTCTAGCCATTTATGAAGGAGTTGTAGTAGGGCAGTATAAAAATAGAGTGTATGGAGTAGAAGCTTGAGGTATCAACTCCACAACCCTGCCACTTAGTAACCCAACCTGATAAACCAACGTAGAAAACATAATGGAAACAACCATATCAGGGTGATTGTCTACAAACTGGGCCTTTTAATGTCCCTTCCCTCTTATTATATATAGTTCCTAGAAAGTTTATTAAGTTGTTGTAATGTTGATTTCATTCTAACATTAATTTCTTTCTACTAGTTCTATATTTAAATTTAAAAAAATATGTATATGTAAAACATCATTCCCCCGGATTGTCCTAACTACAGATTCAGTAACAAATCAATTAAATACTCAAATAAATAAAGCAATTATTCTAAGTGGGCATATAAAACACTGTCAAACGATAAACAACATCTTAGCTTAGTTTTTAATGTGTCTGCTTATTTAGCTAACTGTGCCCCGGTTTTATTCCTGGCATGGATTGAAAATTTAACAATGGTGAAATTCAATCATTACCTTTCACAGTGACTGACGACCTGGGGCTTATCTGCTGTCTTTGTTCCAAAAAGTTTGTTTGTAATATGTGTTCTAATACTATGAGTTTTTTTTTTTCCAGGAAGTCCAGTAGACCCACTCCTATTAAAACAACCATTACACAGTAAAGTTTTCATTTTCTTCCCTTTGAAAATCAAACAACTGAATCAGTAGGGCTACACGCTACAGACTAAGCTAAGCTGTTTATTGCATATTCACATGCTTAATTATGTTAGAGGTAACCAGTTTAGAATCAACGTGTATTAAAATAAATGTTTTAAATTATTTTGAAAATAAATAGGATTAATTAATCATCCAAAATATTGTTAATAAAAGCAGTTGAAATTTGTAATCTATACATCAAATAATAATAATAAAAGTGTTTGAGTAACCATTGTTAGACTTTGAAATATCAAATTTCCTTGAATATAATTAGGCCTAATCAAGTGAAAATACTATTTTAATTCCTTACTCCAATGTTTATTATTTCAAGTAGTGTACAGTAATCCAATGAAAATAGGAAATTAACATAATTATTATTAAAAGTGAAAATTAAACTTTTGCTCAGTTTTGGCCATTTCATTTTAAAAAGTATTTTATTTAATAGCTGGTCAGGAAGTCTATTTGATATCTGATATATTTTGTTTTTTATCACCGCGTCCTACCACCTGTTCAGGTTATATGCATTTGATAATTAAAGGGGGTAGGGATGAGGAAGGAAGAATTTTAGAGGTGATTTACCTGCATTTGTATGAAAGGAAAGTGGGAAACCACTCTCAATAGAACCGCCGGAATTCAAACCACAATATCCCCATCATCAGCAGGTCTATTTAATACCAGAATGACGTCTTAGACAATTTGGCCAATTAAGGGGGCTATTTATTATTCTTAAAAATAATTAACATAATGGCTAAGAAATAATGATATCCGGAAACATTCCGTGACAAACATAATATTATGTGACTCACTCTTTCTCCACTCATCACTGACCATTTTATTAAATAATTATAAACCAACTTTTACTCCACTTTTCCACTGAAAATAAAATTGTGCATATTATGTTTTCATAGAAAAGGTTTTAAGATAATTTATTTTTTAATGATAGTTTTAAAGGTTTAATCAAACGTGAGAAGACGAGGAAGGTTACTAATATGAAGAGTACTTGTATTACTATGCACAGGGGGTAGACAAACCAAAGTGTTAGATCACCTGTAGAAAACTACACTCCCAGCCGAGGTTAAACCTCCGCCTCCCCTTCACAAGAAATCCAGTCTTTTATGAAGCTGACTACTTAGACAGTGGGGACACCATTGCAGGTATAATAATTTAACATTACAGTATTAAAACAATTTTTTAAATGTAAGGGTTCAAAAATTCAAAGTTTAGGTTTAATCAAAATTACAAAACACTGAAATTAGTGAATGTTGTGAATCATGTGCACACTTTCACTTTCAATCTATCGATTGATGTTTAAATGAGCCAATATTTTTTACCCAAATCAGAGGTCGGCAACCTTATCTGGGCCAAGAGCCACATTTTGGCATTATAGAAAATTTGTGACATTCAAAGAGCCACTCATACATATTTTACTTATGATTGATAAGTGTTATTAAAACATAAATTTGCTAAATCACATTTATTTAAGTTTAATCGTATGCAAACATTCATTAGAATTTTTAAACTAGGTAGGTAGGTACATATTTTAATCTATTTCTAGCTCCAGCTTTGGATTTTTGTGACACAACCAAACATATTAATGTGAAATCTGACCCTGTATTTTGTTACATAACTGAGTGATACCTGGTGCGTAATTAGTAATTTTTAGTTTTAGGCACAATTCAAGACTCTTGTCGCGAAGTCTGCTCCTTAGTTTATTTTTGATCAAGTTCATATTGTAGAATGTTTGCTCACAATAAATGTTGATCCAAAGATGGTCAAAATTCCCAGTGAGTATATTTTTAACAGGCAATACGATTTTATCCGGTGTTCCAAGTGTCGACTATCACTTGATCCTACCATTGTAATCTTGATAGTTCAGCTCATTTATTTTGGGCAGATAACAACCTTTCTCATCTTTCGAGACTTTCCAGAGCTGCATCAAGAGTCTTAAATTTGTTACTTTACAACTCTTGATTTGAGATCCAATAACTGGAGCTCAAAATCAGCTTGGTTTACAATGCTAGCAAATGCCGAAAAATGAAGATTATTTATTTTGGATTCAAATGATTTTATTAAAAACAACAGAGTAGCTATATAATCTCCTCAGATTGTTGCTTGAATGAGTCATTCACTTGTTTGACTGCATCTGCGAAAAATTGGTAATCAATGGCAAAATGTGTGTCCTCTTGATATTTCTTCAGTTGCGTGAAGTGAGGTTTTTCCTTTGCAAGTTTATGTGGAACAAAAGAAATAACTTTCTCTTAAAGGTAAAATGCTATGTTTTCTTGTCCTTCTAGCTTCACATTGAGTTTGTTTACGTGTGCGTGTATCTACCATAAAATAAAATATTTAAAGCCAAACATCATTAGAAAATTCGGGATAATTCAGGCCTTTATCGTTTAAAAACTTTTTATTTTAGTAAAGCAAGATGAAAAATCGATCAAGCACCTCATCTCTTGAAGGTGGTCAGAATATTTGCAATCTACTTAATTCAAAAATTTTTGAAACTGCTGATAATTAAGTCCTTTAGTTATTATATTGTTGTTGGTAGAATAGATAGAACCAGTTGCACGTATTTTTTTTTGTTTACCAAAATGTGTATTTTGGTTTAAAAATTAACATTTATTGAACCTTGTAGGGAAGAGCAGCAAAAACAATCCAAAAGCCACCCGCGAGCCGCAGGTTGCCAAGCCCTGAACTAAACATATTAACATTAAATAAAGTTATCTGATTACCAAACCCTTCCTACACCTCTGACAAGACATCTTGTGAATGTGGGGAATGCCAGGCCTCCACCGTGGTTCGGATCCCACGTTAAACTGTAGGTCCTTCATTTCATCTCACAATCACCCTACCATTACACATTAGCGTAAGTGCGTATAACCCGAACGGGTAGTAAGACGCGGTGCTAATAATAATAATAATTAAATAAAGATCTGTGGGTACAACGATAAAAATAATTATTTCCATTAGTGATAAAAATACCATTTGGTTTCACCAATTTTTTTTCACAGAAAATACCTTCAAATTTGTTATATAAGTTGATGTGGTATTACTATAACTAAACTTTTTTTTCCTACAGAAATTAATTTATGATGTAATCCTATGTATCTGCAAAGTGATAACGGAAATTTTCTGGATTGATGCTATAAAACTTGTAATACTTACCATAGAGCCTAATGGCCGCCATCACCCTCGATGTAGTCCCCTTCCACACGAATACCACGAATACACCAGTCCCAGCGTTTCTCCCATTTTTGGAATGCTTCCTGGATGTCTTTTCTGTGAGTGTGTCCAGTACTGCCTGGATCTTCTCAATGGTGTCAAAGCGGTGACCCTTCAGCTTGATCTTCATTTTAGGAAATAGAAAGAAGTCACAGGGGACTAAATCAGGGGAGGACAGGGTATGGGGGAGAAGAGCCCTCTTGTTTTTGGCCAAAAACTGCCGCGTGAAAAGGGAAGTATGAGACAGGGCATTGTTGTGGTGCAACAGCCAGTTCTGTTATCACCAAAGCTCGGGGTGACATCTTCACACATTTTCACGCACTCACTGCAAATGTCACAGTAGAACATGGAATTGACTGTTTGATATGCTGGGATGAATTCTTTGTGCATAATTCCCTTGATGTAAAAAATAAAAATAAAATGAGCATGTTCTTAACAATGCTCTTCACCTGGCCTTTTTTGGTCTTGGTGAGGTTGGGCTTTTCCATTGGGTAGATTGTTGCTTGGTTTCAGGGTCATAACTGTAAACCCAGCTCTCATCACTAGTGATAACCCTGGACAAGAAGCTTGCATTTTCAGGGGCGACCTGATGAAGCTCATTGCAGACGTTGACACGCTGCTGCTTCTGGTCAGCTGCCAGGATCCTGGGAACAAATTGGTAGCGACACGATGCATGCCCAACTTAGAAGTCAGAATTTTGTTTGTTCCAAAACTAATTCCCATCTCCTCAACAAGGTCTTGAATGGTCTGTCGTCGATTTTGATGAATTATCTGTTGAAATTTGCAACCATGGCGGGTGTTGTGCTGCTGCTGGGCCTCCTTGTGTGTTCATGTTCCTCAACAAATGTCCGACTGGCTTTGAACCAGGCATGCCATTGAAACACTTGTGTACGGCCCATGCTTTCTTCCCCAAACCCTTGTTGAATCATTTTTAGAGTCTCCGTTGCACTTTTCCCGAGATTCACACAAAATTTGACCCACACATACTGTTCCTTTTTTGGATTTATCGCAAAAATCGCCACAGGCCAAGTATACTACTCCAAAAAAATGGAGGTGAAAAATCAGCACGCCCACACAGATGCGTGAAACTTGGTACACTGACTCCCAAGACATGCTAGTGTCGTCGTTTAGTAGAGATGGGCGATATATCACTGACTGTGATTTTTTCACCGATACCATTTGATCACCGATACTCCCAGTTACTCGATCTCAAAAGTATCGGTGATTGAGATATCAGTGATCGTAAATACTCCATACTCGCATCAGATGGCGACAGTTACTCGAGTCACGAAGCTAGATTGCTTCCTCAAGACACTCGAGTAAATACTCGCTTCGCGGAACCTTGTTATTCTTTTATTTTTTATTTTCTACCAGATAATTGAGAATCGACCTTATTGACTGGCATGTTTTACGTACTATTTCTATTTAAAACACTTGATTTCGTAGAGCTCATTTTTCAAAAACAGTATGTTTTGCTTTCTTTTCTTATCAACTGTATGAAACATCTTAAAACGCATACTTTTGTATTGACTGTACATTAGTCAGGCAACATGAAACCCAGATGAAACCTTGAAAGATTAGGTAGCTGTATGTCGATTGTCAATGTCAGTGCCGACAGGAAGAGCTTATGTTAGGCCTTTAAGTATCGAATTCCATTGCAAGCCGCCAAACACCCGAGTAGTTAGTTTTCTTTCCAACCGATACTCATGGGAGTATTCGAGTAAATACTAAATATCCAATACTCAATACTCATAAATACTCCATACTCCATACTAGATACTCGATACTCGCATACTTGGACAGCAGCTAAATACTAGCCTTCACCGTGGTTGGAAAGTGAAAAAATATCGGTCCATCAAAACACTGTGAACACAGGTCACAGTGAAAAATCACTAGTATAAATCACCGATATTTGAAAATCACAGTCACTGTATTCACTGATATCGTAAAATCATGGTTTCGCCCATCTCTACCGTTTAGGGTTGCATAGCACTACTACAACTGCTGTTCAGACTGCAGCACCATTCCAGAATATTTTTGATACCCCCTCATATATATGTGAAACATTCTACAAATCTAGTTTCTTTTGCAAGATTTCATATTCTACTGAGACAAATATTGTTAAAAGTGCTAGAATAGGTATATTTGAGTCCTTTTTTCCTAGAATAGGGTTGGTAGGCCCTTTTTTTTGGGGGGGGGAGCTTTGATGGGGGAGAGCGGGTGGGGGGACATTTTCCAATTACAAATTCTAAAAATGTAGGTATCCAGCAAGTTTTAAATGGTCGACAGTTAAACTAAGGAACCAAAATACCTAAATATTAAATGGAAAATATATATTTTTATGTTAAATGATAATGCAGTTTTATGCTATTTTGTATTAACTTTATAAATTGTGACCATATTGAAAACTATTTTATTTATAAAATCTGTCTATAGTATACATCTCCCTAGCTTTAAATTTTTCTTATAATAAAACATTTTTCATTTAATTAAATACAAATGCTATGAAAAAAAAACAACTTATTTTTGAAACATGCTGATTAGGGATTAAATGTCTCTTTGATTGGGTCTTAATTAAAAACAACAATAAACCATGAGCGCATAACCCGAATGGGTATTAAGATGTGGTGCTAAATAATAATAAATAAAAAGCCACGGCAGAAACACTTACTGCGGGCACTGTTTGGATTTCAGCCTGAAAACCCACCTAATAAGTGAAAACTTATCTTTAAAATTTTTTCCGATATAGGGTGAAAAATGTGCCCATAGAGCTAACCTAACCTTGGGTCTTGGCCTAACACGCCACCTCTTTCCTCTCCTCAATCACACCAATCCTTTTTAAATACACAGATGTGTAATCACGGAGGCTACGGAAGGTCATGGATTGTCAGGGAAAACAAGGAGCTGTCAAGGAATTTAATTAAAAATAGGTAAATGTAGGTAGGTAGGCCCGTGTAAATACATGACTAATTTTGCACCTCAACGTTTAGACAAAAGTGAAGAGATTTAGTTTCTCGATGTTAACAAAATGCCGTGTCTAAATATGACAGTCTTAACATAAATTTCTATGACACAGTTACACAAGGCCAAATATAATACCTTACACATTAAATATGGTGCTGTAAAAATAGCCTATTAGTTAATTGATGTTTGTTAACTTTTAGGGTTCTTTTTGAAAATATGTGATCAATGTATTTTTTTAATGCAAAGCATCTACCGTGGTTCTGATTCGACGTTAAACTGTAAGTCCTCCATTTTATCTCACAATCACCCTACCATTACACATTAGCATAAGTGTGTATAACCTGAATGGGTAGTAAGATAATAATAATATTTTCATTTTCATTTATTTGAGTTATTATGAATTTTTCTGAACTGACTGATAATATTAGCACATGACTACAAACGAACTTAAATCTAGAACCAACACAATAACCAGCCCCCGCACGTTCATTTATCACTGTTAAAGGGAGAAACCCACATTTCACCAATGATACATTTTTTAGCCATGCCAGGAATTGAACCAGGGACCCTTAACTCTGTATGCGAACATGCTACTGATTGAGCCAAGATGACGAGCGTGATCAATGTAACAGAGAAAAATTGCCATTCACAAAGAAAAACTGCAAAAAGCTTGATTTGTCAATTTTTCTTAATGTTGTCTGGAAAGGTCCGGGAATTTTATAATAAAAGTTTTATAGCCACCCTGGTTATGAAATTTCTTTATTTTTAATGTAGTTAGGTTTTTTCCCCACCAAAAAATAGCCCTGGTAAATACTTCATTATGAACTTGTTTCTTCAGTTAATGCATTGTTGACACATACATATCCCAACTATCCTTAGATATACACTTAGCTCACTTAGTTGGATGCACCCAAAAAGTGTGTATTAAAAATGTAAATATCTGTAAACCACAGTAACTAAACATTATGGATTAGGGGTTTGCAAACATTTGAAAACTTTTGATTTGAAAATTAAAAAGATTGACCAACAAAATATTAAATCTTAAAATAAAATGTTCCTTTTGACATTTAAATAATTAATCCCCACAAGGAAAAAAGAAGCCTAAAGGGTAGAGCCCCGTAAAAATGGTTCTATTTTTAGTTAAATTTCATTTTTCAAATCTCACTTTTCTGTGTCATTTTGTGTTTATTTAAAATTACATATTATCTGAGGTGTTTTTAAGTTTTATTTACATATTGAGGCAATGTAAACATAGTTAAAATGCTTAAAGTATTATTGTATTCACTTTTCACTTACTCAATTCACACATAAACTTGCAGTTTTTCACTTTTTGGAGGCCTACTGAAACTATTTGACTCTGAAAGTATAATATTTTCCTGCTAAAATATTTATAGACCATCTAAGTAACTTTACTTCTCATTGGTATTCTGTGGGCATGCTTTAAGCTACCACTGTACTTATATAACATACGGTAGATACTTTCAATTGCCATGACATTGTAAAAACCTCTATTTGGATGAGTGCTAATTGGTTCTTTAAACATCACTGAAAATGCAAACAAGTATTATGAGCACTCAAGACATATCTTATAGTAATTAGAGATGATACACACCTAATTGTAGTAATCAAATTGTTGTCTATAGCTATACTTGATCTGGCCTCATTTATGATAATACAGCCGCTCTGGTCTCATGCCACAAAGGTGGTTTGACTTATCTTTAGAATAGTGCAACTGTTGAGTTTTGTTCACTTGTTTGTTAAAGGGAATGTTATCATTCTCTAGATAAGATTAAGCTAAAACTTGTCATTGTTTGAAATATACCTTCTGTTGACGTCAAAACGAGGCAGTTTCAGTTATTTTCATTTCTTTGGCTTTACTCGTTCAGTTCTCACCCATATCTGTTTCTCTGTATTAATGGGGATTAGTCTGTCGGATGATTAGCTTTAAAGAAGAGTAAAGTATTTTAAAGTTCTACAACCAGAGGCTAGGTTAACTTGAGAATGGGCTTGTGTATATTTAAAGCATCTACAATTGGTGGTGATCCTAAAATACCTAACTAATCTACATTTGTTTATAGTGTTGAAAATTGAAAGTGAATAACTTTTTTTTGTGTGTTTGTGTTCTTGGGCTTACTACTTGTTCGGGATACCCACATATAAATTAACTAATTCTAATTAATTATTGCACTTTTGAAAATAAAGTTGGTGCCATCAAGTGTGTGTAGATGCAATTTTATTTCTCTACAATCACTTTATTTGATATTATGCGGCTGTGATATTGTACAAAGGAAAAAGTACATTTATTAAATAAATGTTTATTTCTTTTTTTATCTGCTTAGAAACATTATTTTTGTAAAAAAGATATGGATTTATTATCACTTTGTTCCTTTAGTGTTTTTCTTTTAAATGTTGGCTATTTTTCCTTAGTAAGAACTTGCTTATTTTTCACCTTTTCATGTGTAGTGTGTATCGGACTTTAGATAAATGAACCTCTTGTATGCTTATTATGCAATTGTTTACAAGGCCATGAGTCAACTCAAGATCAAGTTTATTTTTAAAATCATTCATTGACTGTTACTTTCTAGAGCTAGGGAAGCCACCGATTAAATAACACTTTGGTCTCGTGTCAGTAATAAATCATGTGTTGTGAATTGTTAGCATATATGAACAATGTGACATAAAATAAGTCACAAATGTGGGTTTTTTAGGGATAATTCTTTTTTATTTTATTTTGTAAAATTTGTAACCATAATGATGAAACATTGGTGCCATGCCTTGTCAGCAATGTTGTGTGGTGAGGGTGAAGCGAAGAAAGGAGACACCATCATTACGACTGTCAGTGTAGAGAATACCGAGACTTGGGAACACGATAAGAAGTTCACGGTGAGTGTCAAGGTAGTGTCAAGGTAGTGCATACAGTGTTTCCACAATGTTTTCATTCCCTGGGAAACACATTTATATTTGAAAAAATAATCAAATCATAGACAAATTCTAGTAGAACACCTAAATCTTTTAATTGTGTATGCAAGAATGTACCTTAGCTTAGTTAGTGGATCTAAGGCTCGACTCTCGGCTAGGATTAACTTTTTTATTAATGTAACTCAATTTGTTTTCTTTCTCAAAATGTTAAATAAATTCTAGTATATTTCTGCCATGGTTGTTACATAACTAAATTAGTAATAATCGCTAGTAGTCTTTACACACATTAGATGATATATTAGGGGCATTATTTAGTTTTAGACAGGATTCTTATTTCATAACAGCTAACTTAAATGTTTTTTGAAGTACAAGTCTTTTTATCACTGCATATAACTATTTGTTCAGGTTATACACACATATATATATATATATATATATAAGTACTCTAATGAATTAGGGCTGAGGAAGGAACCATTTTAGAGGTAATCTACCTGTATTTGCATAGAGGGAGAGTGAGAAACCATCAAGGAAAAACCACCCTCGGTAGACCCGACTGGGATTCAAACCCCAATCTACTCTCATAAGCAGGCCAGTCTAACAAAATGATATGTTATTTTACTTTGGTTGATGTGAGCATGGCAGAAATAACAGTTTTAATATAGCATTAATTGGGATTAACCTTTTTAGTTGCCATTGGTAGGCATAACTCTACTAAAATTTATTGTTGAATTAAAGGAAAAATTACAACCCAGTCACGAGAATTGAACCAGGGACATTTGACTTTGTGCACCAATGATCTGAGCCATCCATGTTTATATCTTGAATCTAGGGCCACTTTTAACTAGTTGAAGTAGAGTAAAATATGGTAACAGGTTGTAAGTTGAAGTAGAGTATAATATGGTAACAGGTTGTAATTTTCACTTAATTGAATTTGATTTAGCTATCAGGACTGATCCTGTGAACAATAATCACATATCATTTTGTTTATTATTAGTTTTCTTCCTAACGACATCAGATGATGGCGCTCCACACAGTTCTGTCCTTGGAAATCATCCTCATCCGTCGGTAACTGCCGCCTACCTTGATATCCATTATCTGGTACCTTCCACATCCTCTTTTCCTCTTTCCATAGCATCTAAAATTGGACTTTTCCTTCCAGCCAGTGTCCAATCTAGTTTCTCTTTCTGTTTTTGACAACCTCTAATATCCTTCTCTTTTCCCCAACTCTTTCCAGAACCACCTCATTCCTTATTCTTTCCACCCAGCTTATCTTCTCAGACCTCCTCCACCCAAATCCAGCCCTTCCAATCTCTGCATCTCCTCCTTCCTTAATGTCCTTAGTCATTCTATTAATGTGAATTCCATCACATATCAGTTTGTGATACACATTAATAAAATAATAATAATAATGTTATTTTAGATTGTATTCAATTACCAGTATTTATCAATTAAAATAAACTAAAACTAGCTAAATAAGATCACTCGTGGATATTTAATGACTAATAAACAATTAATGAATGTATATTCTCTATATATAATAAATCTAATTATTAACAATATGCAAAGTAACTTTTCTCTTCTCATTCTATCCACAAAACATTTTAATTAATTTAATCAAATAATAATAATGTGGGTTTTCAATCCATCTCTTTATCTTGCACTTACATATTGAATCATTTATTATATCCAGATCTATTTTAATCAATTTAGCTGAGTTTGATGTTGAGATCACCTCATTAATTAAAACTACACATGTCAAATATGGTTGTGTATGTGTTGTGAGGGAGGGAGAAGTTTGCATGTCCATTACTCAACTACCCTTTGCAACCCCAAATCACCTTCTGAAACACTCAAGTGTTTTAAATTCTTGCTTTTTTCAATTGATATTTAATTTTTTAAACAAGGCTATTTGGGATGATTAAAAAAAAGTCACTAATTAAAAAGGTAGATTTAAAATGCTTAAAATTCATGGGTTTTAAATGTTCTAATCTGAATTAATGTAAACATAATCCATTGGTTTGAGAATTTATTTAAATTCTGCTTTTGTTATGAAGTAAAGTTTTTGATTATGATATTTAACTGCATTTTTTTCCATTTAAATAAAAATAAAAATCTTTACTTGACAAAATGTGTACCAAACAACTTAAAAAAAACCCAACAAATTGGTTTTAGAAAAATGTCATCATCAAAAATCCCCACTTAATATTGCTGCAAAATGTTGATAAATCTTTAGTAAATAAGTTAATTAAAAGATATAGACACACATACTATTATTTGAAATATCTTAATGCAAATATATTTGCTATTTTCTTCAGGTTCACCTAGACAATATATTAATGTAGATAAGATACAAATGCTATTGTGATTGATGAGGGAGACAACACTAATATATTACTTTTGATAGATTTAATCTTGACAAGTTCTGCTGTTCAAAAGTTGTCTCACTCTTGACAAATTAAGTGTTACATTTTTTATAATGTGGAGCAATAATGATTGTTTTAGACTATTTTTTATGCACTATAGAAATACATTCATTTCACTAAAAAATTTATTTGTTAAGAAAAACTAATAGATTTCTCTCAAACTAGAAACAAAATATCTACTATTACTAAATAAATTTATAGTAATTGTTGACTAAATTAATATATTACTTTCATTGCATTTTACTAATGAGAACGCAGATATACTGAGTCATTTTATTGGAATATATTTTGACACAGTAGACAAACTATTTTGCAATTATTATCATGTTAGATATGCCCTGGTTGTTTGCAATTCAAGCATTTAACACAAAATTCATTGACATATTTTGATTCCTCTATTTCATTGAAGTCCCAGGGAGGTTGGTCAATGAAGAAGGAAAGAAAGGCAAATACTTTAGATTGTTATTTTGTTACTACTAAAATGTAAACTTTCTTTCTCCAAAATTATAATTCTACAATAAGAATACAGTAGGACAGAACTTTAAGGAATTATCACCATTTATTTGCAGTCAATATTGATAACAATCCATTATAGTTATTATTAGTATTAATTTTGTGGTACCATTGATAATATCTAAGGCAGTGTGTCCCAACCTTTTTTCAGCTGATGCCCCCTTGTTAAATAGTTACATTCTAATCCCCTCCATTTTTGTGATATTTATATAAGATACATTTTTCAAATGCTTTTTAGTCACTTCTTTATTTTATACAAAAATCAATGTAATATTGGTAGAAAAAAATGACTGAAGATTGTCTTGATGGTGAGCATTGTTTTGTTTTCATCACTTCTTGAATATTGGATTTGATATTTGACAAAGTACACTGCAAATCACTTTCCACTTCAAGTCGACAACACCCTTTAGTTTTTATGAGTGTTAGAGTTGTACTCGGTCGCAATGGTTGCTTAAGGCAGCATTTTTCAAAGTGTGCTTCATGGAGTCTAAGGACTCCCCCATAGTTATCTCAGACTCCGTGAGGCAATTTTACAATATTATTATTTATTTGTTTTTCACATTATAAAATAGCATCAGTAATTAGGATTTCCAATTTTTTCAACTCTGAATAAAGGACATTTGCCAACAGTGCAGCCATAACTTGTGAGATTATCCATTTGTTGTATACTTTTACATTTGTTAAAGTTAACTGTTACTATTGAATGTTCATAATATTAGTGTAAGAAATGCTATGAGGGTTACAGCAGGTATTATTTCTGGTTCAAGGTCTCCTTTGGTCTGAAAAGTTTGAGAACTTCTGTCTAAAGAAGTGGCTAGATAGGGTTGGGGGTGAATTCGAGGCTTACAAGCTTGAAAATAAACACGTGCAAGCACACTTTTGACTGGTCACAGGATTTATTACAATTTTTAGGCAGTGTTGCCAATACCACAAGAAATAATTATCTTAATTACTTTGGAAAAGTGTTTTAAATAAAAAAAATTGATTCAATTACATGGTGGCTACAGACAGGGAAAACCTTGAAAAGTCAGGGAATTTTTGGATGACAGGGAAAACGGAAAAGTCAGGGAATTAAAAATTATTTCTCAAATATCCCATTAATTTTGCAACTAAACACTAAAACAAAAGTTAATAATACCTAAATAAAATAACATATTGATTTTTAAAATAACTGATAAAACCGTTGATGTTTAGTAGATACAAACTTTTTTTTAATATGTGATTAATAATAAATAAAACACATCATCCGCCATTAAAACTGGAAAAAAAGTAGTCAGGGAAAATTGAAAAATGTTAACTGGAAAACCTGGAAAAGTCAGGGAATTTTGTAAAATATGTTTTGTAGCCACCCTGAATTAAATATGAGTTTAATGTTATTTCCAAATCCCCCCCCCCCNCAAAACCCCCCCCCCCCAAACCCTCTCGGAAATGCTTCACGCCCCACAGATTGGGAACTACTGATCTAAACAGACATCTGTAGATCACATTACTTGATTTGTGAATATATAATATCAAGTTTAGAAACTGAAGTAAATAGCAGATAAAAGTTGGATACTCTGGTTATGAATAAAAACCAAGCCAAGGCAAGTAAATAATTAACCCATTTGGAGATTGAAGAGTCAGGTTGGAACTTTCATTACAGACTAACCATTCATTAATAACTATTGTGGTTGGAAATGTTGCATGCTTTCCTGAACTGTAACTAGTTTTAGTTAAAGTAAAAAAACAAACTTTTTAATGCAGGGCACTTAGCTTGAACATTCAATCCCAATACAAAGAATTTACTACTAGGGCTAAGATTATGATTACAGACATTAAATTAATCCATTCATTACCTTGTTGGGTTCAAGCTTAACACACTTAACTTGCAGTTTAACTAGCAACCACTAAGTCGAGGTGATCGGTTACTATTTTTTTCAGCCATGCATTCTAATTGTTTATTTAACACCTCTTTTTACAAGCAAAAGGATTTTATTAAATAATATTTCAATAAAATATCAATTGTTTATAATTTATAATTAAAACTGTTATTATTATTATTAATTATGATTGGTTCAATTTTTATTTTTATTTATTCTGAATGTTGATTCTTTATTGTTAACATAACAAATAAATAGTTTAAAAAAGGTGTTACATTTTTTGCCATGAACACTAATGAAATTTCTCATGAGAAGGAAAATTAAAACCACAAAAATGATTGGGTAGGCTCCAATGTGCTTGTATTTGGCGTCAATCGGAGATTATTTGTAGTGGTGAGAATGGGTTTAAATGTCTTGGGGCGGTTTAGTAAATTTTAGATTAAAAAATATTCTTATGTCTATATATAAATACATACATAAAGTGGAAATCAAAGTTAGTATGGTGTGTCCGCAGGGAGGTGGACATAATTCACTTAACTTAAATTCGTTAAAAAAATGACACCTGGACACAATAATAAAACCCAAGACTCAGGTCCCGGGTTTAATTCCCATGTCCAGGTGTCATTTTCCAACTAACCTTATTTTTATGTTGAGTTAAATTCCAACTCATTTGTATTTACATTTGATGTTGGTGTTTGTATATACAATTCTATTAATCATAATTAAATAAAAGTTAAAAAGCTTGTTATTAACTACTTTATGGCCATATACGATACCACTATTATAACAAATTTTTAATTTTTATTCAATGATTCATAGATATCTGTACACATTTAATTTCTATAAATCCATTAATTTAATTGTTGTTCATTTTGACAATTTTAATAGTTTTTAATGAATTAATTTATTTGTTATGTTAAGTTTGTAGAACCAAATATAATATTAAATAATAGTAGCTCTAAACTGTCACAAGCATTATTAATTATAAATTTGTCTTTAAAAACTATGTTTTTTTTAAATTAATTTTCCCATACAATCAGTGTAAATTCATTACTCTTCCACAAATTATTTTCGAATATTGTAGTTAAAATTTTTTGTTACTAAAATAATTTATATTAACCAGGTCACGTGCCTAATTTAAAAACTGGTTTTCAAATATATGTTTAGTGGGTTTAATAGAAGAGGAATCTTGTTTCTCAGGTGTACAAAGTGATGGTGACTTCAGACAGTCAAAGTTGGTTTGTGTTCAGGCGCTACAATGAATTCTACAAACTTTATGAATCTCTTAAGAAACAGGTAAACTGATTATGTTGAAAAATTAGCTAGAAACTTGATACAGTTTTTAAAAGTAACTGTTACATTCGGGCTCATTAAGAGTTCTTTGAGTTATTTGTAACCTAGAAAATTAGATAATTTTGATTTTATTTTAACATCTAACATGTGAAGTGTGGGTTTGTCAGAAAAAACATAAGAGCAAGGTGAATGGGGTTGGAATGAGATATCCAAGAAATGTATGTGGAAAAACTTGAATGGACATAGTCACTAATGAATGGGGGATGAAGGAATGTGGTTTGAAAGGGAATACAATAGGTCATGGTTAAAGAAGTGTCTTACGGTGGTTTGGGCATATTGAGAGGATGAGTATGGCTCGAGTGGCGGTTAAAAAAAGGTGGAGTGTGTGGATCAAAAGGAAGGAGTAGGCCAGGTAAGACATGGCTAAATGTTGTATATGAATATGTGATAGGAAGAGAAACATTAAGAGTGTTAAGAATAAACGAGCATGTATGACTCGGTGTATGGATGTTGTTGAAGTGAAGGAAGTATGCAAGGATAGGGAAGTGTGGAGAAAGTTAGTAAGGATGGATTAAGTAATGGCCATCTTTAGTTACAAGCCGGAGTGTTAAATGTGGCAGCTTCACTTGTAGTGACGTTATGAGGCTTAGCAAGCTGCTGTTTCTTATGAAGAATTGTGTAAATATTTACTGTTTTCTTCATTTAAAAACTGAGGAGTCACTTTGAATGAACAATGTATCATTAAAAAAAAACAAAAAATTTTTAGAGTTTGAAAAATACAAAAATTAATATGTAAATAATAGTTTAAATAAATTTGCTCTTCAGCACATATTTTAATAAAATTGATTGTGTTATTAACGTAATTACTTTGAACACTCCAGCCTTGGGAAATAGAATTTTGAAATATAAAATTGCAAAGTGTTTAACTTTTCTTTTTTTCTGAATAATAATGTTTACAGCAATGTTTATAATTCCTTTACCCGATGTAGTTAATAGGAATTACATTTCCAAGCTACAACGAAAACAAAGAAAATAATTTACATAAGAAATTACCACAGAAAAAGTTGTTTATTTTGTTTAGTACTGTGTTTTATTAGTTGTTCGGATTATATGCTTATGTGTTAATTATTTTAGTAGTTTTAGGGCTTAGGAAGGTTATATTTATTGGAAGTGTACCTGCATTTGTGTAGAGGGAGAATGGTAAACCATTTTGGAAAAACCTTCACCAATACACCCGACAGATTCGAACCTCGATCTACTCGTCATCGACAGTCTTGTCTACTGCGAGAGTAGCGCCTTAGACCATGCAGCCACCAATGTGGTTACACAGGACAAGTTGCTTCTAATGTTTGTGCTAAAGAAGCTTATTTTTGAACTTTTATTTGGTTAACATCTTGTTATAGAAGGTTCATTAACTTCACTCCTCAAAACAATCATTGATGGACTAAGCTTAGTTAGTCCTCCTCTGGTAAGATCATTGAAATAGTTAGCATCTGTATCATACCCAAATAAAAAAAATACTGGATTAACTTCATTCCAAACGAAAAGGCCATTTGTAGTAAGTATAACCACAAATGTACACAACTGAGGATTCTGGAATGTCAGCTGTTAGTCACTAATAACATCCACAAAATGTTCATCTATTGTATGTTTTGCTACATGACATAAAACATTAGAAGCATGAACCACTCAAACTTCAAACCAAGTAAATTACACGAGAAACAAACATCCCGCTCAGTCGACAAACTGAACTAAATCAGCGATACTGCACGTGGCTGTGCTGTTGACTGGCCCCAACGCAGTGTTACCAAACTTCAGTATTTTGGCCTGTAACTAAAGACGGTCATGATTAAGTATGGAGTTGTTTATTTGAGCTATATTCACAGTTTCTTGCCTACCCCGTAGGGAAATGGTGTGAAATGGTTGGTGTGACTATATATGTATGTATGTATGTTCTTACATCTTTCTCCAGCCCGGATGCAGTTTGTAAAACATAATTTATTAACTGCTAGGGTACAGCCACATTATAAATATAATTATGAATTATTCTACCTACACAATGTGTAATAATAGTCTTAGAAAAGGTTTAAATAACCATACATTATAAAATAAAGGAATATGGTTAATTTCATTTTTAATCTGTAATTTTTTTAGTTTTGTTGTTCTATTTTTATGTAATTGTTTAGTCAGATGTGACTGGAGTGACATTGATCCAATCCAAACATTAAGCAAAAAATTAATATAGCAGCAACTATCAACAAGCATTATAAATAGTAAGGAAATGCTTAAAAATAATTTGATAAACAAGGTTAATCTCTTTTATTAATTTAAACTTATCATATTTACTTAATATAGTTTGAATTTTAATTAAAAATGTTGTTCGGGATGAACTCTAGGTGCCCCAGCTACAACTCAAATTGCCTGGTAAAAAACTGTTTGGAAACAACTTGGACCCAAGTTTTGTTCAATCTCGGAGGGAGGGACTGGACGCCTTTATACAGCAACTAATGACAGATCACAGGCTAATTCATCTGTAAGTACTTGATGCTGAGTCGTATTTATCCTTTTGGAAACATGTTTTAACACAAAATTATTGATGTTTAAAATTATACCCTACAAAAATTAAAATATACGTTATCCTATATATTATTTCTGTTGTCAAC
Source organism: Timema monikensis (assembly GCA_902151445.1). Lineage (NCBI taxonomy): Eukaryota > Metazoa > Arthropoda > Insecta > Phasmatodea > Timematidae > Timema > Timema monikensis. The sequence continues at coordinate 38,713 of CABFVZ010001302.1, forward strand.
ATCCCATTTTCTCAACTAATACAAAGCCTACAGTGATGAATAAAAGGTATCAATGGATAGGATTTCTTTTTACTGAATTCTTATATCCCATACTCAACTTACGTTAAAACACATTGTTTAAAATTTAAGTTAAAAGAAAAATCTAACAATATTTTTGTATATTATTATTTCTGTTGTCAACATACCTTTTTCTCAACTAATACAAAACCTACAGCGATGAATAAGGTATCAGCGGATAGGATAGCTCCACTGATTTGCAATATTCCACAACTTTGTGTAGGGTAGTGTTGTCTTCCATAAGAAGGTGTTGTTTTATTGACTGTGAGTTCACGCCCAATATTATTTGCGCGTGCAGCAACTTGTCCTCCTGGTCTCCAAATTCATAAGGCGTGGCAAGAGCTCTGAGTCTGCGTAGAAGTTTTCAAATGGTTCAACGAGACATTGTTTCCTGTTAAAAAAATTGAACACAAGGATGGTTTCATTCTTCTTCGTAATACAGTGAGATTTAATAACAGACAATATACCATTCACTGTTTCTTCTTCAGGTTTGATGGTAGTTAAAGTTTTATCGAGTCGGACAGCATCTCGTCCTAATAGGTTTTTTAGCCTGGCTATTATTTGCACGCCCGAAGATTTCATTCCAGTCTCTGTCACCTCAAAATATTCTAGAACTACTTCATGGAATTCATTGAAATTCTTCGCCAAATCTCTGGCAAGATTAAGCGACTTTGGTTTATTAAACTCCATATTTATAACTACTTCTTTACAGGACGAGATAGTCATATCCATAAATTTAAATCGCAGATAATTAATTCACTGCAGACACTGCCGACTGCGCCATGTTTTCTTATCACATACAAATCAGCTTTCAGACATAATCAGCAATTTCAAGACGTCTCATTTACATAAAGTACTAGCTATGAATGAATTATACATGAAGGTTATAAATAAATCTATGATAGAACAAACACTAAAAGTATCAAACACAGTGAGGCCAACTGACCAGCACAATCAACCCTCAGCTAAGTTAGGCACTACTATACAAGTTATTAAACACTATATATTGCACTACCCACATGTTTTGGTATTATTATTCAAAGCGGAAACTAGAACTAAATTGAAAATAACAGATATTTTATACACCACACTTTAATCTCTTGGTATTATTATGTACATTGGAAACACAAAATAAATAATTTAAACTTGAAAGTAACTCTTTTATCTGCTGCACTTTAATGTTATAAAATAATGAAAGAGCATGTTTGAAAGTACAAATTTATAGAATTAGAGATAATGTGCGCAAACATATGAAGGAAATAGAAGCACAAATATAAAACAGCACATGCACAAATGTTTTGTTAAAAGCTAAAAACTAGCACCAAACATTAAATACAATCTAACAAAAGTTGGTAAAATTTTGTTCATTTAGATTTTATTATAGTCAAGGTTAGATTATTTTGATTATATTTCGCCACACACAAAGTTATACAAAATATGAGTAAAACTAATGTATTTTCATTTGTTTTTACTCTTGCTTAAAACCTGCGCATTCATCAGTCTTATCGTAGGATGTAAAAAAATGTGTTAGTTAACTGTGTGACTAAAGAATACAGTGTTGCAACATATTAATACTTACTCCACTTGCCAATTAAATAATATAAAATGTTGCATATACATTTTTAAATAGTCACAAATTAAAAAATATAATCAATTAAAACTGATGGAATCATCCAAGCATAATTTGTGCATAGTAGGGCTATTAAAACTCTAAAATACTGATAAGGATTAGTAAGTATGGCAACAGTGTATGTCTACCGGCTTCAGACAGTCCAAAAATGCCCCAGTTTAACTTGTTCATATTGATTAATAACTTAATTTCGTGAATTTTAATATCTAACCTGTAAAAAAATGTTTGTACCTAATTTATAGTGTATGCAATATGCATAAATTATAACAATAAAAATATAAATTTAAATATTCACCATTAACTATGAATAATTATTACTTAAAAAATAGAAAAATACTTTTGTATTCACAAAATTAAGTTCTCATTAATAATTAAAATAAATTTGAACTTTAAACAGAAAATTGACTCTACAATTGAGCAAATACTTTTATCGACATTGAATTTTATTATTTTTTCAGTTTGAAATGTTAAAATTCATGCATTAAATGTGAAATATGTTGAAATTCGCAATAAAACCAGTAAACATCAAATTCCGTTAAAATTCGCTGTATAAAAAAATGAAAAACACTTTCCAAAGTTTAAAAATGATGTTTGAAACTTCAAACCCCCTTTAAATGCATTTTTCAAAATATCACAGTTTTCGCGATCGCGAAAATTTCAATATTTTGCATACTGACTTTTTATACCAAATATAACTTTCTATTGAATAAAATCAATTCATTTCATTTACCACAAATTTAAAACTCTTTTGTTATTTTTGTCAGTGCTTCAATATTATTTTCGTTTACTCGCCTTTATTAATAATTTAACTTCTATTTGGTAAACACAACTTGTTAGAATGATGATGGTGTGTGTATGTATTGCTCAGACCAGAAGTGCGAGAGTTCTTCCAACTTGACCGCCGCAAGGTGAGCTCGGAAGATGGCAGTTTGGAAGATGAGGGTGGCTCTGATATCAATCCTGTCAATCTTGGACCTTCAGAAAGGATGTAGTGAGTATAAAAGTCACCCTTTGGTTCTCTCCTGGCAATTATCTAATGGTTTTATACTTTTAGTTTATGTATATCAGTTATTTCTTAGGACTTCTGATATTATGTATTAGATTTGTGTCTTCAACAGACCTGGTATCTAAACTTTTCATCTTTATGTTAACACTACTACCTTCACAAATCATACCTCACTTTCATTTTTTATTCTAACAATTGTTTAAATTTGCTTCTAGTGCCAAACCTAGTGATTTTGAGTTTCTGCGAGTCATTGGCAAAGGAAGTTTTGGAAAAGTTCTGCTAGCAAGACACAAGGTCGAGAAGTTACACTACGCAGTCAAGGTAATTTTCCATAATTATATCTTTCTTCACACTCATTCATAAATTAGGCTTGGCTATGTATCACAAAATAAAATACAACTTTAAATATAGACTCGCTCTTTTTCTTTAGTAACATAATTTACTAATTTAAATAGCTTTGTTACTAAGCTTTCATTTAAACCCTACAAATTGAAAACCACTTTTTTTGTTGTTTTATTTCTCTTTAGGCCACTAGTATCAACCTTAGCTATAGTTAGTCCATTGATTAAATAATCTTTTCTTCAATTTCATACTATGACTATATCTACTCATACACATTTATGCATCATGGGAGGTGTTATATATCTCTCACTTTTGACAGATGGTGTAAATGTTGACATTTCTTATTTTATAATCTATAAAAGTATCTTCAAGGTGGGAATAAAATGTACATATACAGGGTGTCAAAATAAAGGACTCATAACTTTAGTATCTTGTAGTACTCATTAAAATAAGTAAAAAAGTCCTTTCGGTAATGAAAATAAATTGAATACAAATTTAAATGTTATTTGTGTTTACATGGCACACTCGTATTATTACCTCATCACTACTAAAGGTGTTTGACACGTTTTCCTTCCATTTCCACACAAATTTCACATCTTCAATTTAGACTGTTGCATGCTCTTTGAGAAATCCTAGGCTTCATTTGAATTGTCTAACAACTGTTTTTAATTCGCTGTTGTAAGTCTGCTAAATCAATTATTGGAGATCAGTACACTAAACTCTTTAATTATCCCCATACAAAAAAAGTCCAAAATATTAAGGTCAGGTGACCTGCGGGGCCATTTAACTGGCCCTCCTTAATAAATCCATCATTCTATTATAAATGTCTCATTGAGGTGATGTCTAACATCATGCATAAACCACATTTGCTGTCTTTTTTGAGGGGCATGTCCTCCAATAAATTGGGTAAAACATTAAATATAAAATCATGGTAGCATGAATCTTCCCCAGACTTAGCTCCCTTGAATCTTCCCCAGACTTAGCTCCCTTGAATCTTCCTCAGACTTAGCTCCCTTGATTCTTCGCCAGACATAGCTCCCTTGAATCTTCCCCAGGCTTAGCTCCCTTGAATCTTCCCCAGGCTTAGCTCCCTTGAATCTTCCCCAGACTTAGCTCCCTTGAATCTTCCCCAGGCTTAGCTCCCTTGAATCTTCCCCAGACTTAGCTCCCTTGAATCTTCCCCAGATTTAGCTCCCTTGAATCTTCCCCAGACTTAGCTCCCATGAATCTTCCCCAGACTTAGCTCCCTTGAATCTTCCCCAGACTTAGCTTCCTTGAATCTTCCCCAGACTTAGCTCCCTTGAATCTTCCTCAGACTTAGCTCCCTTGAATCTTCCTCAGACTTAGCTCCCTTGATTCTTCGCCAGACTTGGTTCCCTTGAATCTTCCCCAGACTTAGCTCCCTTGAAATTTCCTCTATTAGTTCAAATGTCTATTTGCGGGTTGACCTTGTGGATGGCCTTGAAAAGATAATCCCTCTCTAGTCACAACCTCTGCAACACAGTTTCTCTCTCATTCACTGATCTTTCTACAATCAAAATGCCCCCTACCTCTTCCCCTCCTATCTGATACCCTTATTATTTATGAAAGAAGTAACTGTTTACACACTAGTAGCCAACCCCCCACCCCTCCTAGCCATTGAAAAAGGAAAATGCTTTCTGCCATTGAGCTTAACAATATAATTAGTCACCAGTACTTGACATGTATGGGCTAGGCCTGGCCATCTGATACAGCCATACAGCTGTGGGAGATCCTGTACTCAAGGCTACAAGCCCAGGCGCGGCTGTAACCAAATTGAATGGTGGTGTGCTCCACGCAGAACTAAGATGCCTTGAGTGATTTTATATTTTATTCATCATTTAATTAAAAAGCTAGTATCATACAGATATGGATGAAAATGTTTCTAATGGTGTAGAGGAGTAATGTACTTAGCTCACAACACTTTTAAACAGCTAAATTAGCAATATTTAAATGATTAAGATACACATAAAAAGCGTCACTATCATAACTAATAATTATTTCTTAACTTCTTTTGTAGCATTGATTTGAAAATATAAGTATGGTGTAATTATTCTTTATAGGGCCTAATTAGATTTAACTAACATAAGAAGAGATGATACTGTTAATCTTTTTCAGAAAAAAAAAGTAATTCATTTGAATCTCATTTCACTAAAACTTGGAATAATCTTTAAAATATCTCTTATCCCTATGACTTCTATTAACTGGTTCAAGGGTTATTCTTATTGTAGTAATTTTGTTTTGTTTAGATTGTTATTTAAGCACTAAGGAAATGAATTTTTTGTATAGTTGATTTATTTATATATAGGCTATATGCGCCATAGGTGATCACAATAAATCCAAAATGAGGTTTCACAAAATTATATATATATATATACATCCATTTGAGTCAAGTATTTCTGAAAGCTCTCGATTTTGAGTATATTAATAATTTTAAAATGTTACCTGCCTCGGTGGCGTAGTTGGCTAACGAGCTTGTCGTGTTGAGCTCGACTGCTGAGGACGGGGAGATCGAGGTTCGAATCTCGGTCGGGTGAACTGGGGGTGGTTCTTCCTAAATGGTTTTCCACTCTCCCTCCACACAAATGCGGGTTCACTTCCTCTAATTCAACCTTCCCAATTCCTAATCCATCAGCATAATTAGTACTTAAAGCGTCTAACCCAAATGGGTAATAAGACGCGGTGATAAATATTATTATTATTATTATTATTATTGGGTGATAGGTGCCTTTAATTGTTCTCTACTAAAATAATGAACACTTTTTAAACTTAAGTTTTTTTTAAATATCAGGCTTGTTATTTACTTTTAAAAGTGATAATAAGCTGGCAAGATTATTTACATTGCACCAAGTTTGTCATTAACATAATGGCAAGCAAGCTATTAGCCTGTCAACTTGACCTTTATTTAAAATTCAGTCTCTTATCAACTGAAGTAAAACCACTTTGTTCCTTGCCCTTGTTATCGTTATTTTAACGTTCAAGTCCGTTATCACAGACAAGGAATTTGACAGGTGTACTTTAAATTGGAAGGCACTGGTTAGGTCCTAATATCTACCTAAAATACTTTTTATATGTTTTAGGTGTATTCTTTAACACAGATATTACAATTTTTAGCATGCAAGTTTGGCTTTTTCAATTAAGTGTGTTGTTTTAAATTGAGTTTGTTTGTAAGGCTCTCGAATAGTAATCAAAGAATCTTTTACCCTACTTTGAAATATTTACAATATATATATATCTTTATACCGGGGGGAGGCGGAAATATATGACGGTTTTGCAAGTGTAATAACTTTTGTATATTCACACATAAAATTGTTTACATTTTGTCATTAAATTCAGCATATTTTGCCATTTTTATATACACCATGAAACCATTTTTAGAACACAAGTTAGGTATGAAAAATAACATATTCCAAATGCCCTCCATTTTCATTCACACGTTGCTGAAGTCTTGCTCTGAAGTTTAGTCATGACATAACAAAGCATGTTTATTGGTATTGCCCTAATTTCACATTCAATAGTAACCTTGAGTTCTTCCAAAGTGCATGGCGTCAAGTATGGTGGTCAGAAGGAGGGGGGAGGTGGTCACTACTCGGCAGTTATTGCCATTTCAGTAACCACGGGGCAGTGGAATGCGGCACATTGCGCTTTCACCGTGGGTCGGCATGGTTGAGTGCCTTTGCACAACACGATTTTGCTGTGGGTGGAGAACTTCAGACCCACAGCACAAGCAACAAAACAAAAACAATCAGGAAGACCACGATTTGTGAGAATACCACAAAACATCGAAGTAGTATGTCACACCATTGAAGATAGCCCTTGTCGTTCAGTTCATCGACATTCCACTGCTTTGAACATTTCAGATCAAACCTGCTGACGAATTCCGCACTTAGATTTGCATTTCCACCTGTACAAAATAGTGCTTACTCAGGAGCTACAACCTCGTGATCATGTGACACGACTTGCGTTCGTTACAATAATGTTAGAAACGATGACTGATGACACTATCGTAATCATGTCTGATGAAGCTTATTTTTATCTCACATGTTTCATTAATAAAGAGAAATGTTGGTATTGGTCTGCAGTGAGCTCGAGAGTAATTCATGAGCGCCCACTTTACTCACAACTAGTAAAAGTATGGTGTGGGATGACATATTGTGGGGTCATTGGCTTGCATTTCTTCGAACAAGATGGTCAAAGTGCTACAATGAATTCTGATTGCTATGTTTTGATATTAAGAAACTTACTCAGACCTCAAATGTGAAGAACACAACTGAATAATGCCCAAGTGTGGTTCCAGCAGGACGGGGCAACCTCCCATACATCACGGGTTTCCATGGCAGTGCTTCGAGACATGTTCCCACAACACCTAATTGCACTTTGTGGAGATATCCCACGGCCAGCGCGGTCACTCGATATTTCGCCGTGTGATTACTTTTGGTGGGGTTATCTGAAGTCAAAAGTTTTCATTGATAAACTAGCACTTAGAAGAACTCAAAGGTTGCTATTAAATGTGAAATTAGGGCAATACTGATAAACATGCGTTGTGATGTCATGATTAATTTCAGAGCAAGACTTCAGCAATGTTTGAATGAAAATGGAGGGAGGGCATTTGCTAGAAGATATTTTACACACCTAACTTGTGTTCTAAAAATGGTTTCATGGTGTAAATAACAATGGCAAAATATTCCAAATTTAATGACAAAATGTAAACAATTTTGTTCGAAAATACAAAAGTTATTACAATTGCAAAACTGTCATGTATTTCTGCAGCATCCTGTATACATTTTGTGTATTGTAATGTAATTGGTTTTAACTCAGCTCTCATTCAAACTAAATCAATAAGAAATATATTTTACTTTGTTTGAAGAACAAACAAAATCGGTAAAAATAATCAACAAAGCTTTTAATTATATTTGATATGATCGATATTTAAAATTAATATTTAATAAAATGAATTATTGCCTAATGGCTTGGAAATGTATAAAAAGACAATGTATAAACACTGTACAATAATGTGAATTAAGTGAAAATGAAGGAATTCAACTTAAAAGGATATAGTTAGATTAGGTCAAGATAAGGACAAACACACTTTTTTCACTCTTCTAACACTTTAACACTTCCCACTTGTTCACACTTTTACACCACAGTTACACATGGTATAATTGTCATAAATATTCCTTTTTCATGTAAAGAGACACATAAAACACAAATAAAGATGATATACAGGATGAGGCATTAAAGTTAAGATGACATATTATCTCAAAAACAAAGCATTTCAGAAAAAAATGTTCCCAACAAATGTTTTTTGCTTTTCAGAGGAAAGAGAACCGCACACATTATTTTTGATATTGTGGATGTCTTCAAGGTTATTTCAAGGTCAACTTTGGTTTAAAAAGAATTAAAACCTATAATTTTTACCCGAACACAAACACAAACTTTTTCCTAAAGCTTTTTTATTTGACATCAATTTTTGAAGATAGTTTGACTTGTAGTTTTTTATAACATTATTTATTCAAGAACATTTTATGACATATTATTCTGTATTATGTTATTTACAATATTATATATAACATTACTTTAATAAATGTTAAGAATGATCATCAACTTTGATATACTTTTCAATTCACTTTATAAAGATTGATGAGCAGTGTAGTAAGAATAGTTAATTGCAAACAAACGTGAGAGCATTTAACTTTGTAATCAAACAAATCATTTTTAAAGCTTTAAAACTAATTTCCCTTGGGGGAAAAAAATTTGAGTTTTCAAATTTGCTCGAATCCTCAAATATCAAATATTCTTAAGGTTTCAAGGGGCTTGAAGGATTTGAGGGTCCATCCCCAACTAAAATGTATACATTTATATTAAACTATTTAATTTTTTCATAAAATTCCCATTTAATATCATTTGAGGTTATTTTGGTCACATTAAAATAATATTAGGAGACTAAAATATTTACTTTCAATGATAATGTAGTTTTCTTACAAGATTGATTGAAAATTGCTGTGAGATCGAGCAGTTGCCAACCCTTGTTCTAAAGACTTCCACCAGAGTGTGCTAGTGCCTGTGAGAGTTTTCTTTATCATCCATGGCAATTGTCATCAAACCTTGATAATGCCTTTCTATAGTGCCTATCTTATTCCACTCTGTGGCATAGTCATTTTGTTGTTTTGCAAATAAGAGCTAGTAGGGATTTTTTTCTGGGACTGTACCTGTTACCTACTTAGGGGAGGATTTGATTGAATTGATGAGTCTTATGGTGTTCAACTGTTGTCTATTAGGGTACTTTTGGAATGTATTCTCCTTCTGGCTTACAGGCATGTGGTTTTGTTTCAGTTGTCACTCACTACCCCTCATGGTCGCGAAGATTGTGACTTTTAAAATTACTAACATATTTTTTTCCTAACAACAAAAAACATTTTAATATACTATTAGTGGTAAGCTACTGATAATATTTTAGTGAATATTGAAGTTCACATTACTTGACTTAGGCATTGATTAAAGTATATTTAATAACATTTATAGTTATGAAAATTGGATTTTAGGTTACATAATAGGTGACAATTCTATTTTAGTTAAAACCAGTCAAACAATTTTGTGAAAAATTAACAGTGATATTACAAAGATTGACAAATAATAACAATTATTATGTCATAAATCTTTAGATTAAAGCTAAATATTTATTTTGGTATACTTTCACAAGATTATTTTCCATCGTAAAAGTTAATGCTTGTTCAAAAATATGAAAAGAACCAATTTTTACAAGACTTGGGATCCTTAAAAGGATGTGTACACTTTCTAGCTAACATACAAATATTATCATTAGGGCTTGATTTATATATTTAATTGTATATTTTAAAAATGTTTTTCAAACCTATGCCCATGAATATATCTTGACGAATTGTGTGACTTTTGATGCATTTAGCTAATTTCTTAAACAAATATTTTTGTATATTTAGTTAATAAATAGATATTACATTGTTATGGTTTACAAACACATATTTTGTTGATTTTAGTACAAAATGTGTAGATACTTGATTCAACTTTTTGACAACCAACAACATGTATTCTAAGAAAAGATTACGTCAGTGTTTATTGACTTGACTGTTCTTACAGGAAAAGTTGAATTTTGTTTACTCAAAGGAAGAACAATAATTTAATCTGCCATAGTTTTCCTACTCATTAGTTACCTAAGCTGGTGCTTTGTTACCATTTCATTTTGAAGGAATTTGATTTGCTTATTGGACAAGGGGGGAGGGTGGTCGGGGTATGGGTGCAGAATATGTTCAGAGATTCAACATTTCCCCAGAACATAAAATTTTCATAAAAAAAAATTCCACGAAAACCATAGCTCTCAAAATAAAGTATTGAATATTTTATAGAGGCTGAAGGGAATAGGGATTATTACCTACTACATTGTTTGGAAAATCCTAATTTAAACATATTTTTAATCATAGTTATTTTTATAGTACCTACCTTATAAAAAATTTAGTTTTCTCCCATCTCCTTGTGTGCATTACACATTGTTATTAATTGTTCATTGATACCAATGGGCTTACCAGTACCAACATTTAATTTTACATCTTGAGAGTAAGAGGCAATGGAGTGTAATTCCAGAAGGCCTTGGTTTAATTGTTGATTTTCATAGACTTTTAATTTTTTCGTAGACTCACCACTACTGTAAGGTCTATCACTATCAACCACACTAGGGGAAATACTATCGCTATTATGACTATGAGTTTTTCCTGATCACATAATTTACGTATTATAAAACTTGCAATCCTTTGACCCTTACTTCTAGGTTTTTCTAGGAGATGTTTATTATATACGTGATATCAGAGTTTATCACGTCTGCCACGCCATTCACAATAGCACAATTGACGTCTTGTTTGCTCTTAAAAGTTGACATAATAAACATTAGTTTCACTAAATCTAATTTTTTATAGACATTTATCTATTGTACAATGTATAAAACTTAATAGGTCCACTAAAATCAATTTCATAGCTACACAATTATTACAATATACATGCCACAAGTTTAACTAAACTGTGTGCACATCACCATGTAATTAGGCCACGATATAAGGGTGACTGAATTCAAACTAAAATAAAACATCGCCTACCCTTCCAAACCCTCCCCCGCCTGTCCGCCATAGCTACCAAACACCTGCGGGTAAGGTAGGTGACTAATGTCTTGTCACTCAATCACGCCTCTAGCCAGGTTGAATTATTATATTTTTTCTTTTCCCCTTAGCTCAACCTCTGACTTCTTATCTAGAAGTGCGTATAACCCGAACGGGTAGTAAGACGCGGTGCTAATAATAATAATATCTAGAACTCTGACACATTATCTTAGCCCCTAGACACTGCAACCCTCTGTGCTTACACTGACACTGCTCCAGTATAGGAAATACTGATGGTGTTGGTGTAGAGTGTCATCAGCCTTTACTTTTCATACAAATGAAACTACCATATCAGAACCAAATGTACTAAAAATGTCAACAAAATTGTTGGACTTTTCTCTGCCCCAAATTTACCCAGGACTGCTTTAATTTCTCCCGAACCTCGTTCGGACATATTCTGCACCCCTGGGTCAGGGGAGGCTTGGGGTGTGTGTGTGCTTCCTTTCTTCTCAAATACACACTAAGCTGCTTAGACATTCTTTTCACAGTTAATCACTCAAAGTATAATTTATTCAGTAACAAGATAGTTGTGAACCTCAAAACCTGTTTATTTGGAAATGTGTGAGAATATGGTGGCATCCTTAAAACCGATGGTGTGTTTTTATTTTATAATATTTTTGAGAAAATATTATTGCCGAAAGTCACTCCACACATATCAACATCCAAGCATGTGAAGAATGCATCATTGAAGAAATGATCAAAACAACAACTTTCGAACATTCAAGAGTTGAAGCTTGTAGAATTGTAGAATCACCTTGCTCAAAGTTTTTCTAAGACACTTGCCATGCTTTTGTAGAAACAGCTATTCCAGTTGATAGATTGAAATATCCTGTGTTAAAGGAAACTCAAGAAAAATCTACAAAACTAAGCATCCCTGATGAGTCAACTCTCAGGAAAAACTACCTTTCAGAATTTTACACATTAAAAATTCGGTAATTGGTGAAAATTCTATATGGATATGCATGGATGAAATGACAGATTCAACAGTCCATAACATTGCTAATGTTATTGTTGGTATTCTTAAGAGTGAGCCATCACTTTTATTTCTTATCACTACTATTACTGAGTGTCTAAAAAAATCTAACAACTAAACAATTGTGAAAACATTTAACGATTCACTGATGGTACTTTGGTCCGATGTATTACACTATGACCTTGTTAGTCTATTTCTCTCCGCTGAAGCACCCTATATGATAAAGCTAGTAAATATTAAAAATACTGTACACAAAGATGGTTCATTTAACATGTTTGGCTGGTGTGCACCGTGCTGCAGATTTTTTGGTTATTATACCCTGAAGTGAATTAAGCAATTTCAAGTGTGAAGAAGGTTTTTTGAAGGCACTGAACTGAGTGGTATTGTTTAAACAAGAAACATCTGCATTAGCATTGCCACCACAACCTATTTTAACCAAGTGGGGAACTAGAATAGATGCTTCAACATATTATGCAGACAATTTCAGAAAAATTCAAGAAATTATCACAATGCTTGATGAAGAAGACGCAGATTCCACAAGTAAGGTAAAAAAAAAAGCAATGTTACAAGGGAGTGTTCAAAAAGGGTGACCAGAAAAAAGTGCAAACGATAAAAGCACACATGAAAATTCCGCAAAGAAAAAACCCCATGGTCATAAATACTCACAGGAAAAAAGCTCACACGGAAAAATGCTTACATGGAAAAATGCTCACACGGAAAAATGCCCACACGAAAAATTTTCACATAATAAATGCCCACAAAAAAAATTGCTCACACGAAAAACTGCTCACATGGAAAAATGCCCACATGAAAAATATCATAAATAAAGGATAATTTTTAACGGAATGCAAGTTTGATTGGGGTTCACATTATTAACTTTTTAGTTTCCACTTGTAAAGTACGCGTTTGACTTATTCTTGTGCATTCATATAGTTTGCATTTATTTTTTTAGGTCTTTTTGTTAATTTAAGGTAATTTTTTGGAATCTTTAGTGTAATTTTATGGATAATTTTTTGACACATTTTAGGTCATCTAAATCCTGGCCCTGGTACAACAACATAACCAATGTTTACAACAAGTGTTTAGGGTTCAAATAAAATACAAAAATATATCATAATAGAGTTATATTTAATGGTTATTATACTTTTTAGTTGGATCTACATGCTGACGTAGTTTAATAAGTAGGCTAAATATTACATAAAATAAAATAAAGACTACTCTAAGAATTTTAAACTGAAAGTTGACATTTTAATACAAAGTGTTGACCCTTGGAGACCCAATATCAATATTTTTACTTTCTCACTACCTCACAGGTAGAGCAAGTATTGTGATCGTTAAAAAAATTGGACTCAAGATTTTGATGAATATCAATGTTTCACGATCCTTCGAATCCGAAAAAGTTCAAGAAATCTTCAAGAAATCTTGACATAAAAATAATTCAAACTTTGAGAGGAAATCTTTGAGTAATTTTTCAGTGTAATGCTAAACTTGAGAATAAGCCTCTAATGAAGGGTATAAAATGAAATTTGCGTTTAGTATTGAAATTTATTAAAAGTAAATAATAAGAACATAGTTAGTGATTATTAAGAGGGAAATAAGTTTAAACATTATAACAATTAACACGTTATGTGTGTGGTATTCCTCAAAGATTTTGGTTAAAGCACGTTATTTAAAAATAAATTATTTTAATCAATCGGGCTGACTGGTACACAGCTCAACCCTTCCCTCTATTGAGAGAAGGTGGTTGCTATACAAAGAACAGACAAAAAGATCACTAAGAATCTTTATTTGGCGCTGAACCAAATCAGAAAAACTCAGACTCCCAAACTTAGCAGTTATAGCCATCAGAAAGTGTGTAACCATTCGGAAGATATTGGAAATTAGGGTTTGATTGATGAAAAGCACAACAAATGACGTATAATATATAAAACCCCAAAAGCCGTTTTATTAAAAATGACAATGGTCACTGGTTAACAATATTTATTTTGTTGGTTGCAGACAATGCGCACTATCAATACTCCAACAAAATATATTGTGAAGCAATAAATCTGCATAATTAAATAAGAATCATATTATGATGTTACAGCATGCCAAAAACAATCACTAAGATTAAAGAACGTGTTTAATAATTTAACAGTACCATTTCAATTGAATAAAGTTAAGGTTCATGAGCCATAATCAAAAAGAATTAAAGGCGGAAAAACATCAGATTGCCACCTCAACATACCTAAAATATTCAAAGATACCCATAGGTACAAATCAGACTTATAACGTATTAAATAGACTGTACATATCTTATTTCCTGGCTAGTACATATCAATTCTGCTCTTAACCATACCCCAGGTTACAATATATACAATCAAAGTCATTCTTCCCATCTAACAATCGAGAGGCGGGGGTAACCTACGAATCAAAAGGCATAATAACTTCCTAACTTATTTTCTTTATCCTTGATAAAGCGTAGAATAATCAACCAATATTATATTCATCATGACTCTCTACAATAGTAAGACATGCAAACTATCGTGCAGAATGGCGCAATAAGAAAGATTTATAATGTTTAACCTCCAAATAAAAACCGTAAAAAGCCCTAAGGGGCTTAAGGCCATAAAGTGCCAATAAGCTAAACAAATCTAATTATTTGACACATAACTATAGTATAATTCCAATAAGTAAATAAATATGCTGAGGCAATTTCAAATGAATCCTTACATTATTTATCAAGAGTTAGACTCATTCTTTAGTATTCCTATTAAGAATAACAATAATAAAAAAACATATCCAACATAATATACACTTACAAGCTGTGAGTCCTAATCCTAATAGCATCAAAGAGTGCTATATGCATTCTGAGTACAGCTTATATTCAATATTGCCCAGCGGGGAAAATATGGGAGGGAGGTATTACAAGTTCAATGATGTCATTCTCAACAAGTCATAGCGTTAGGCTATCCTTGACACCTGTGCACAACGTCGAAAGAGCGTCAGTTCGGGGGGTAGGGTTACACACATGATTGCACAGAGTGCCACTTTCACGAGCTATGGTGCCTGCGCATTCTTGCCACTCGGGGAAAGTGTGGCGGGCTACATAGCACTCCACTTCATTTTTGTATTAAGTGAACGGTTGACGGTCCGGTGTGTCGATGAGTGCAGGATCAAAACACGGCGCTGGTCTCCCGGTAAAACGGGGTAAGTATATGTACTTTGTAGGTTGCAGAGGTTAGGTGGCGTAGATGTTTGTAGCCACGGCACATTAAAAATCTTTCTATATTATTAATCATTGAAATAGTAATTATAAAAATGATGAAGTAGATTTAAACCTAAACAATGTTTGTGCAACAAGGTGAGATGCACACAACTTAAATTTGGGTAGTTTCATTAATGCCCATTTTTGCCACTTTAATACCTAATCTGATTGTTTTAAGTATTAATAATAAATACTGTATATCAATTTAATAATATTACCAATAACAATTAAAAAAATGAAATATAGTTAGTGAGATAGTATTATGTGACAATAAAACTAGTAATGACTTTAACATTGATTTAATTGATTTAATTTCTGGAAGGGAGGCACGCATCCCCCCACGCTCCACTCCTGGATCCACCTCTGTTACAGCAATGATTTATCTCTCTCATTTTAGACTTAATACTCAATAGTAACCTATTTTATTGGTCAAAATTTATAAAAAAGAAATCTCCTAATAAAATGTCAAATTTTTTAATTGGAAGTAAAATTTTTTATACGAACTGTTGACCCTTGGAGACCCAATATCAAATTTTTTTATTGGTCCAGGTATACAAATGAAGACGTTAATTCTTTAAAAAAAAATTATTTATAATTATAGCAGTTCACTAGTGTATATTATGAATTTGGGTAAATATCTACATTTTTAAACACTAGAGCGAGAAAGTCTGTGCGGAGTTCCTTACCATTTATTTTAGTGGTGACTTACATACCACATATACCAACTTGGAACAAAATCGTTAGTCTCTTTCCAAATATTTTGAATTTTCTAAAATTACTCATCACTATATTGCCCTTACACAAATTTTTACCCAAAAACTAAGTATAAGGTGTTATCCCACTTATTTGGGAGGTCAAACACAATCTATACATCAATTTCAATCAGAATCAGTAAAGCCCCTTTCGAAATTGAAATAAAAAAAAATCTTTCATCACGCTTAATTTGAGGGCTAGGGTGAAAATGAAAAAAAAATATATATATATCCAGATGTATAAACTTGTAAAAATTAAATATAAAGTTTGAGCACATACATAGACAGACATACAAGGAGACTGACAGAATTGTAAAATGCATTTTTTTTTCTTGTTTAAATTTCTGATATCGATTTTTTTCCATGATTACAACACTTTCTTTTTTTTATGAGAAATTAAAAATGAATGGTGTCATTTGTCTTTATGGACATTTTTTTATGTGCACCTTTTTAGTGTGAGCATTTTTCGCGGGAACATTTTTCATGTGGGCATTTTTCCATGTAGACATTTTTCCTTGTGGTTTTTTTTTCTTGTGGATTTATTTTCTTGTGGATTTAATTCGCGTGGGCCTTTTTCCTTTGAGCATTTATGTTTGTGGGTTTTTTTCTGTGTGGAGTTTTCGTGTATGCTTCTATCACTTGTGCTTTTTTCCTAGCATCTCAAGAAGACATCATTTTCATCAAAGCTACCTTTTCAAGCCTAAGTGGAACATTTAAAAATACTTTAAACAAAAAATGTGCCCTTTATGACAAATATACAAAACATTGTACATCTTGCTAAGACTAGAAGACTCCTGGGGAAATTTGCAATTTATGCAGTAACTAAATTAAACTTGGCCCTTAATAAAAATCCTGGCTACATTTAACTAAAACAGTTCAGTGAAATTTTGAGTGGCAACAAACAGTTAGAGATCAATATTATTATGCATACATTAATTTGTATTTTTACTCTTTTTAGGTTCTGAGCAAACGTTTAGTTATGAAACGCAATGAAGCAAAACATATCATGTCTGAAAGAAATGTGCTTTTGAAGAATCTAAACCACCCCTTCTTGGTTGGCCTTCACTACAGTTTCCAAACTCCTGATAAACTCTACTTCGTACTCGATTATATTAATGGTGGAGAGGTAAGCATCTCTCTAATTAGTTGTGTTTTTGATTAAACTATGCTTGGTTGCTTGTATTTATATAGAGTAAATAAACAATTGTTTTGGCTACAAGTGCCATATTTACTTAAATATAATATGATATTTTTTTTCTTCCATCCAGAAAATTATATATATATATATATATATATATATATAATATCAATATATGACATACTTTGAGGTTAAGACAATTTGTTACAGGTCAATAATAGTTGTCTAAGGCCAGCATAACATTTATCGACTACTAGAGTGATAGTCCTAAGGTAATGCAGTTGTTGAAGATACTGGGTCAACGTCTGTATTAAATGTAACCCGTTTCAGTGGTCGAATGATCTAAGGCATCACTCTCACAATAGATTGGACTGCTAATGACTGGGAGGTCGGGGTTTTAATCTTAGTCGGGTGTACAGAGGGTGAATTTTCTTAAATGATTTTCGACTTCCCCAACAAACAAATGCAGATAAACTTTCTCAAATTCAACCTTTCTCATACCTAACACATTAGTGTAATTATTTCATATGGGATACACTTAACGGGTGGTGATACATGATGACAAAAAAAAAAGTGTTGCTTGTATAAAGTTGAATGTAAATTAAATATTTTTGTATTGAATATTTTAAGCCATGTACACCTATTTAATGAAGGACTCAAACACAGTTATTACTTTAGTACACAAAAAATGAATAACAAATCTTCCCCCCCCCCCAAATTAAAGAAGCTTGGGGTTATCTGATGAATCTTAGAACTACAAGGTGAAGGTATGGGCGGGATTGTCGTAAGCCCCCACCCTATTGTATGTAATCTTCACTTCATATCCTCTTGGCTGGTTCATTGTCCCAAGGACTCTGAAGTGCTTTTAAATGTTTTTTGTTATTAAAATAACATATGATGCAGTTTACTCTTACGACAGTGACAGACATTTTATTTTTAGCTGGCGATTACAGAAAACTGAATCAATTTTAGAAACCCAATTAGACTACATAAACTTATAACTAGTAGGATGAATTTTAATACTAAAATATTAAACCATTCACAAAGTCCCCAAGGATAAGATGCTAAATATAGAGGAAGAATGGAAAAGGTTTAGAAAAATGTTTGGGGAGAGCTAAGGAGGAGATATGTGGGAGGACAAGTGATAAGAGGAAGTGGAAGGAGACACCATAATAGAACAACATTGAAGGGAGCAGTGGAAAAGAACAAATAGGAATGAGGAAACAGGAATAATATAGGGAGAAGAGAAAAGGGAAGTGGTGGTGTAGGAAGCCAGGAAGACTTTGATGCAAAAATGGACAGATGCTGGAAAAAGATTTATAGGGAAGTAAGACGTCGTTAAATACCCAAGTAAAAAACAGGAGGGGAGAGAAAAGACAATAAGTTAGGATGATGGATGAAAAAGGAAGATTTATGAAGGTAGGGAGAGAAGGAAAGTAACTATGGAAGAAATATTTTGTCTTGATGTTAAAACTGGTAGAGGAGGGAGATGAGAGTGAAGCAGAGGAGCATGAAGAATTATCATTAAAGGAGATAGTGGACCCCACAAATAAATAGTTTGAGGATGCATTAAAGAGGATGAAACAGAAAAGAACTAGGTGCTGATAAACTAGCTTTGGAAATAAGAGCTGCAGGAGTAGCATGAATACCATGGTTATACAGGAGGCTGAGAATGTGATATGGAAGGAAAATATAGTACTGAAAGAATGAAAGAAGGGAATTTTGTACCGATTTTTAAGAAAGGAGACCAGAAGAAGTGAACGAATTATAAGGGAAGAAATCTGAGGTGCCACACTACAAAAATATATATAAGAAGGTATGGAAAAAAGAATAATAAATTAGGGTGAAGGGAGGAACAGCACAAATTTAGGGATCAAAGGTCTACAATAGACATAATCTTCACTATACAACAGCTGATGAAAAGAAGTTATGCATTTAGGAAGGACTAGATAACCATATTTATGTCTGCGGAGATGGCATATTATAGTGTGGATATAAATAAAGTTTGAAAAGTGATGGAGGAGACTGGAGTGGAAAGAGGAGTTGTAATGTGTTTAATAACTATGTATGAAGATAACATGAGTTGTGTCAAGACAGATAAGGAGTAGTTGGAGTGATTCCAAATAAAAACTAGAGTGAGGCAACTATTTGAAATGTTAATGGAAATGGTTATGAATAAAGTGGAAACTCTGGGAGAAAATAATGAAAACCATGATGTTTGCTGATAACTTGATGGTACGGGAGGCGAAGGAATAGATAAAGGAAGGGAAAGAGTGTGGAGTGAAATTTAGCATGGTGAAGTGGGAAGTGATGGTAAAGAAAGAGAAGAGGTTAAGATCTTGTAAATCTATAAAGTTAGATAGATTAGAGATGAAAAAAGGTACAGAGTGTAAAATATCTTGGCAGCTTGAGTGCATGTTGTCGTTGTGTTATTTTAATCTTATGATTTAAAAATTACAATCTTTCACCTTATTTTTAATTTTAAATTGTCAGTAATTTAATGTAAGAAGTAAGTCTTAGGGTAGTAGTCTAGAATAACTGCATATGCATTAGTGTGGAAAGGGTATATAAAAAATCATATTGCTAATTAAATGGAACACAGTATTCCAAGCCTAATTATTTATTATACAAACTCTTTCCTCCTCAGCTATTACCAAATACAATGTTAGACTGTTTGATCACAAATTTAGTAGTATATTTCATAGTTTTATTTCAAGGCCACACATGTTCTAGCTGTTCTTTCACCTTCAAAGAGAGCGCCAGTTCACAGAGCCACGAGCGAGGTTCTACTGCGCGGAGATGGCTGCCGCCTTGGGCTATCTCCATGCTCATGGGATAGTTTACAGGGACTTGAAACCAGAGAATCTCCTGCTCGATTCTCAAGGTCATGTAGTGCTCACAGACTTTGGCCTCTCCAAAGAAGGGCTTTTCCCTACTGACATCACCAACACATTCTGTGGAACCCCAGAGTATCTGGCACCTGAAGTGCTTAGGAAAGAGGTATTCAGTCTTACAAAGCTTATTATTAAATAAAATGTTGCTTTTACTGAATTATTTATGTTTATTTAATCTATCTATGGAGTAGACCTGCCTCAGTCATCACTTTCATGTTAGGCTAGACTGCCAATGACAGAGAGTTTGAGGTTCAAATTTCAGCCGAGTGCACTGAAGGTGGTTTTTCTTAAACTGTTTTCCACTCTCTCACCACACAAATATAGCTACACTTCCTATAAATTCAACCTTCCTCATCCCTAACTCATTACATATGTGTACAACCTGGTCAGGCAGTAAAGCGCAGTGCTAAGAAAAACTATGGAGTCTCATGGTATTTAATATTCAAAGTTATGCACTTTAGTTTGTAATAGCATTTTTTATAAGTTAACCATGAAATTTTCACTTTCATAAAAATAAGTGAAAAATGGAAAAAGCTTAACATTACTTTTAGATATTAGATACTATCAAGGGATCAGGGCAAATTTTCATTTTTTCCATTTTTATTATTAATCCATAACATATATCATAATATATATCATCATTATCATTAAGTGCCATATCTTACAACTGGTCTATCCAATATTTTGTCAGTGAACTTAGACTGCCATTGCACCTTGTTCTTTGTCACCTCCTTTAGCTTCCAGAATCTTCTTCTTTCCTTAAAGCGATTTAATATTTGAATCCTCCTCCTTCCTAAGCTCCTCTTTCCCTCAACTTCACCCACTCTTATTAGTAATTCTGTCGGTCCGCCTGATCTTCTCAAGTCTTCTCCAGTAAAACGTTTCATAGCTCTCCAAGTATTTATTTTCCGTCTTTCTAAGTGTCCAAGTTTCTGCTCCATACAGTGTGATGCTTCTTATGTTGAATTCCATTACTTGCTTCCTTAGTTCCAAACTCAACTTGCTGATCAACAATAACCTCTTCTGGTTGAGGCTTTCCTTGACCATGGTGATCCTTGACCTAATTTACTTGGTAGATTAGGCATTCTCTTTTAGCAGGCCTCCCAAATACTTGAACTGCTCTATGAATTTAACTCCTGCTTTCCAATTTGGATTTTCATCATCTCTTAATTTTTTGAAGTCATCGTCACATTTGACTTCAAATTTACTTGTGCATTGGAAATTCATTATATAGAATTTTAAATCGCTTTAATATATACAGTTGACTTTAACTTTTAAAATACCTTATGAATCATGTGATAAATTAATTACTGAAAGTAATTAAACTTGGTTTTTCATATTCTTTTAGTACTTCATGTATATTAAAAGTAATTTGACAACAAAACAATTATTCAGTTTGTTGTTAAGATGCTTTAAAATAGATGTTTGAAATAGCTTATAAAACATATTTTATGACTTTTCTCATTTATCTATATAAATTGTTCTCTTCGTTTAACCTCAAAGCTAACAAGTTCACCTTGCATTATTCCACTATAATAATAAATATAAAATAGGGTCATGGTCTAGTCCGTCAAGATCAGACTACTAACTTTTAGAGTAAACAGTGTACATTTTATTTTTGAACAAGGGAAAAGAATTTCACCAAATGGGTGAATTCACTAAATATGTAAATGACTATTGGTTATGGAATGAAAACAATTTTGTTGTGTTTAGGGCTATGATAGCTCCGTGGACTGGTGGTGCTTAGGAGCAGTACTCTATGAAATGTTGTATGGACTACCTCCCTTCTACTCTCGCAACACTGCTGAGATGTACGACAGAATCCTCAACAAACCTTTACGGTTAAGACCAACTGTATCAGAAAGTGCCAGAGATATTATGTCTAAGGTGAGGTAGGAAGTTAAACTTACTAAAGCTACATATTGCAAAGCAAATATTTGACATTGTATTAAAATATATTCAATTATTGCCTGGCCTCTTGGACTAGCATTCCGGGCTACTAATCTAGAGGCCTTTGGTTTGATTTGCGGCCGAACAATAGTTATTTTTGCCAAAAGAGGAATTGTTCCTATGGTCATAATGGTCTGATTAATTAAACTTAACTTAGGTTTAAGACTTCCACTGGCGCTACATAATCATCATCATCATCATCATCTCATACATCTAATGTAGCCGCACCTAGACGGTGCTTCAACCTCAAGTCGGTTTACATATCAGCTAACGCCAGTAGAAGACCAGAAATGTCATGTTGACAAGTACTGGCAGCATAAGAAAGAATACGAAAATAATCACTTATTATTTTAGGGGTCTGCGAGCTTGTATCTGTTCATTCGAGTTGAACTCGAGTCGAGTATTTCTAAAAGCTCCCGAGTTCGAGTGGTTTATATTATTAATTTTAAAATGTTGAAAAAGTATATTAATACACATGTTCTTAAAATACGAATGACACAAATTTTTATAAATAGTAAAAAGTTAAAACAATGGAAATATTGGATTTTAAATTAGAACTAACACTTATAAAACACAATTTAAAAATAAGAATAGAAATCTAATTAAATACTATTAAAATGGTTTTAAAATGCATGTCTTTAAGGACATTAAAATTACACAAACAATTATAGAAAAAGTTAGTAAAAGGAATAATTGCATGATGGCTTGGAAATGTATAACAAGACAGTGTAGAAACACTGTAAAATGATACAAAGTAAGTGATAGTGAAGGAAGACAACCTGAAAGGATAGTTAGGTTAGGTCTATATAGGAACAATCACACTTCTCCCTTCATCTCTTTTTGACACTTTGCACTTCTTCGAAACTTCCACAGTTGCACATTCGTATGAATTTTCGGGAATAATACTTTTTCATTAATGTCTCCTCATGAAAAATAAATATTTCCAAAAATTCAAAACAATGTGCAACTGTGGAAATTTGAAGAAGTGGGAAATGTAAAAGTGTAGAAAGAAAATAGATAAGTTTGTTTATATCCAGGCCTAAACTAACTATCCTTTCAGGTTGGATTCTTTCACTTTAACTTTACATTATTGTTGAGTGTTTCTACACTGTCTTGATAAAAAGTTAATAAAATCGACGTTTTAATATGCTAATATTGCCTCAAAATATGTTTCAGTAACTTTATTTACCCTACAAGAAAGCACAAAAATTATAAACAATTATAAATTTGAAGTGTTTCATATTTCGTTTATTATTCCTTAGTGTAATCTTGCATGATCACATCTTCTAAACCATTTACATTCCTCTATGCACAGTTGCCCATGTACGTTGTACAGGCTCTCATTAAACATTATTTTATTGAGAAATTTACTTCATTTAAATTTTTAATGCTTATAAAAGTTGATGCTGATACCTTAAAATTAATAATATGACTAAAATAACATTTCTAGCAAACAATATGAAATAGTAAATGCTTTTTTAATTTAAATGTGGTAAGTTTGGTAAAATATGTATTGCAATAAATAAGATCAACATTGATTTTAAACAGGTTAACCAACATAATTCTATAACTAAATAGTAACCAAACTCAAGCTAGTTTTGTAGCTAAACATATTATTTAACATGAGTTTTAAATATCTTAGGTTTGAAAACATTTAATATAATATATTCTTGATATTACATTTTTACTTTAACATAAATTATTATTTTAAAAAGAGACCAGGTAAAAATAGTAAAAGAATAATTCAATTATCTAGTAATCTACTCTACCTAACTATTTTTATTTTCATTGCTTTGTCATGGCAATACAAGTAAACAACTTCAATCAAGTAAAATTCAAATTTGACGACAATATTGATAAATTTACCGGTCAAAAGTGGTTTTAAACCTTATTACGTTATTATTGTGAAAATTGAAATTAATTTTTAACAATTTGGTAAGTAACCGAATGATTTACAAGTGTAAATGCGATACTATCTCAATTAAATAGCCTATGCTTATTATTGCGTTTTAAAAATTTATTATTAAGTATATCAAGTGGAACTCGAAAATGACGATCCTACAAAACTTTTGATCTCGAGCTCAAGTGACGAGCTCAGCTCGAAGCGTGGAATATGAGTACTTGCAAAGCTCTAATTATTGTGCATTTATATTTCACCTCAAAAGGGACTAAACACAACTGGATTGAATTAATATAGAATTAATTATAAGGATAGAAATTTACAAATCCGAACCTTCAATTTCAAATCTCAAATTTGAATCCTAATCTTGGAATATTTATGAACAAAAGGGGAACTACCAATTTCCTTTATCAGATCTCCAAAACAAACTCTTCTTCAAGATTTGAAGAAGATGGAATCTCTCATTAATTTTGATTTGAGGATTCAAAGATCCCATCCCTACTTTATAGTAAATATATGTTATACTTTCTTATTTTGCATACATCTTCACAGTTGCTCCAAAAAGACCGTCATAAACGCCTTGGCTCTGGGTATGGAAGTTTCAATGAAGTTAAGCAACATGATTTCTTTAAACCAATTTCATGGGAAGATCTGCTTGCCAAGAAAATAGTCCCACCGTTCAACCCTAATGTGGTAAGTCACTTTTTTTTTACTGAAAATTTAGGTTTGAGGCATGGGAAAAAGGCGGTTTTAATTAAAATTTGTAGCATATTAATTTCTAATGGAATAGCTGTTTAGGTTAAGGTAACCTCAATTATATATTAATCATCCTTCTTAATCTTGTGAGCTATAAAAGTACAGTGCATTTATTATTTGAATTTCACCATACTCAACTCGATATTGTCTTAGGATAAACCAGTAATTTAGTCACTGAAAACAACATTATATTAACTTTAAACTAGGGGTGGTTGGGCAACAAATATTTGCATTGGGCGGGTATTACAAAATGACACAGAGGCAGATTCGGGCAGGCATTTCATTTTGAAAACGACTTTGTCACAGGCCTTTAAAATTTAAAATTATAAATTTAACAGTCTAATTTAATTTTAAAAAAAAGGTAGAAACAACTTTTTCACTGGCCTATTAAATTTCAACATAAGCTTCATTGGGCCTATTTTGCGAATTTGTGGTCGTTTCTGTAGAAATACTGCTACAGCTTGCCTGCAAGTTTAGTTGAGGTATAGCCACATCAACCATTTCTTTGTCGAACATATTAGCTTATTTTTCACTTAAATTTGTATAAATGTAAAATAACACTATTAATAAGCATTCACAAGTGAAATTATTTTACCAAAAGACAAACATTTAAAGTTTTAAACACGTAAAGCACAATAAATAAAAAAAAGTTAAATTGCTTTTTATTTAGTATTGACTATTTAAGTAATAGTATTTATTTACTTTAAAGCACAATTTATAATTCATTAACAACATAACTCCAAATATATATTTAAAAAAATTGAAAGGTTACACTATGCACAAAACTTGGAACATACATAAATCAAAATTGAAAACGTGTCTACTTGAACAAAAATGGCCGTTTCCTATTTCATGTCCATTTGATATGTACTTTTCTATTTATATCTTAACAAATCTGGCTAATAATAATAAATTAAAGAAATATAAAGAAAACTAATTTAAATTAAGTTTTCACAAGCACAGGTCCTAAATTCTCAATGTAGAAATGTTGAATTTGTTATGTTGTTGGCATTGACAGAGATAATTAAATTGTAGGAATCTTGATTTCGCTATGTTGTATACTTGTAACCTGTGAGAAACGTTATCGTAGTTTTGTTGAGAGCAAACATAGTAATTTATGAATTAATAAAAGATAATACTTACCTTTGTTTAATATTAGTTGAATAATTGAAATAATTCAACTATGAATATCAGTTAAACACTATTTTCCTCAAAGTTTGAATAAGAGGTTAGTGCTAACATAGTATTATATACTTACAAAGTTCTTGAGATGCCCATTCGAAATACGGGCATAAAAAATACTCGCCCGAACTTCCAGGATTTTTAGTTGCCCGATTTATTAACCTAAACTTTGGGTACCAGACCACCCCTAATTTAAACAACCTTTCTGCATCAACACTACTAAGATGCTCCCATATGGTCTTTAATATGTCTGAATGCTAACATTGGTTTTTACGGTGAGAAAATGTTGTCTCTGAATTTATAGTGTTTGTTTGAAACTAAGGCTCTCCGAATATTTGTATTCCGAGCTTCGAGCTGAGCTTTTCATTTAAGCTCAAATCTGGATCGAAAGTTTTGTAGGTTCGACATTTTCGAGTTTCCTTTTGGTGTAGGCGAAACTCAATTTTCAAAATACAATCATAAGTATAACCTATTTAATTTGGAAGATATCGACAATTTCATTTATAAATCATTTGGTAACTTAAGAAATTGTTAAAATTAATATCAAATTTGACAATAATAATGTAAATATCTCTAAATCTGCTTTCGACTAGTAAAGTAATTCAATATTTTGTCCATTTGGATTATCCTCGTTTGAAGTTACAATATATAAAGAGAGCACTAAATACCTGAACACGGTCCTTTACTAAAATTATAATTTCTGTTAAAAAAAATTAAGATAGAAAAGACATATTAATTTTATTTGAACCTAAGATATTTAAATCTTTTATTAAAACGTTCACTATAAAATTAGCTTTGATTATAAAAGTATGTCTATAGCTAGTCTTGTTCAACATTGCAAAACCAACCTTGCCACATTTGAATAAAAATGTATTACTATTTTATTTTACTTTATTTATTATTTCATATCATCTACAATAAATATTATTTAACCAGCCTGTTTTTAATTTTAAATTAAGAACATTTTTTAAAGCATTAAAAATTGAATTTAATAATGTGTGGCAAGATAATTTCTAGTAAGTCTTTATATGAGGCGCATGCACATTGGCACATAGAGGAATGGAATTAGGACTAAGAAACTAAATACGAAACATATAAGATCTTTTAACACTGCTTATTTCTTACGTTTTATTTTAGAGTAATTTAAACTTGAGGATGCTTATTTTATGCATTCTGTGTGTGCTTACTTTTAAATCATGTTTTTTTAAAAAACTTTTTTCTTTATTATTTACTATTTATAAGTGTCATTGTTATTTAAGGCCAAGTGAACATTTTCATATATTTTAAAAACTTTATTTTTATTTTAAAGATGTGGTATCTACATTTTATGTTGGATTTGGCTGGTTACATTTTAAATATGCTATTTTACTTTAAAAATAAACAAATATATGCTCTCTAACATTTTAAAATTATGAATATACTCGAACTATGAAGCTTTTAGAAATACTCAGCTCAAATTCAATGACTGAAAAAACCCAAGCTCGCAGATCCCTATTTGATACATAATTAATTACAGGTTGGCAATTCTACTATAAAACAAAATCGATTAAAATCAACTTTTTTTAAGGCCAATTGCTGATCCAATTATAATAACACATATTAAGCCAATGATTACGACAAGAGAAAGTTAGAAAGAATGAGTGGGTAGATTTAGGGTAATGGTACCAAAACAAATGAAATCTTAGTTCATAACTACTGGACTGCTTAAACACTTTTCCACCTTAATTACTTATTTTTTTAATATCAACTATTACTAAATTTAAAGATTTTGAAATATTTATTTTGTCATTTATCAATGTTGTTTAGATTAAGTATACTATTTAAACTATGCTTAAAAATTGAGGTGGCCCAATAGCTAGATAATTTTATAATAAAGGAAATTGATAAAACTAAAGAAAAAGGAAAAATAAACTACTAAGAATATTTGATAAAGAAAGCCCACCAAGGGAAAGAGGAAAAATGTGGGAAGAATCCAATGCACAAAGGTGACAACTTCTTCCTTTCTTCTGTCTTCTATAGTAGAAGTAGTCACATACACATTTTAAACACAAATATAATAATATTTCGGCATTGTTGCCTTTATCAAACACAAAGAAGAAGAGAGTACAAATAACACAAACAATGGATTACTCCATTTTAAATTTTGAATTAAACTGTTAGAAACAAATTGTGCCAACTGTTTTTGGGAGTAAAGATAAATTCCTTGGCTATGGTTAATATTTATAGAAAACTGATGATGATGATGATGATGATGATGATGATGATGATGATGATAATAGACAAGAAAATAAATAATAATAATAATAATAATAATAATAATAATTTTGAAAAATAAAAACATTATAGAAATAAACTATCTTCTGTTTAGGCTTGGTGGTAATCATGATTTGGTAATCCATTGGTGGGCCAGTTCCCACTGTCTAAGTTGAGAACTGTTGCACTGTTTGGGAAATACTCTTAATATTTTGATGGTGTAGCAGGTTTTAAAGTCCTGGTTGTGGGTACCGGCATGGATGGGTACAGGCTTGTCCATATCTTTGTGGTTTGTGTCAAAACGATGATTGTTCATTCGCTGTCTGAGAGAACCTGTAGTGAGGCCTATATATTCTGCATCACATGATTTGCACTGTAGTTGATATATCAAGTTATTGGTTTTGCAATTGTAATACCCAGGGATTTTGTATTCCAATTTGGTTACTTTGCTGTTGAAGGATGTAGCTGGTAGGTGGATTCCACATGTGCTGCAACGGGTGCTACCGCAGGGGTGTGAACCTTTGGTANAATCCACCTACCAGCTACATCCTTCAACAGCAAAGTAACCAAATTGGAATACAAAATCCCTGGGTATTACAATTGCAAAACCAATAGCCTTTAGGAGTATCCAAATTTTAAAGTTTTTTTTTGGTGGGGGCACTGCTCTAAATAGCTTTTAAAAGAGAATAATTTTCAAAAATTCTCTAAACAAGGATCACTCCAAATAGTTTCTAGGAGCATCCAGTTTTCTAACAATAACTGGGTGGTGGAGGGTAAAATATTCATAAAAAACTTGGTTGTACCGCCCCTCATCCACCTCACACAAATAAAGTTCCACTGCTGCTGTATAGAATAACAATGTTCTTATTTCTTAGGGTTTAATAGTAGGTATTAACATCATGTCATAACCGTCATGATTTTGAAA
>CABFVZ010001302.1:67934-82785 GCA_902151445.1 Timema monikensis
CCCCCCCCCCCCCCCCAATAATTCTCCCTATGTGCTTGATGATGACGACTGAAGATATAGGAGAGCAGAAAATAAAACAAAGGAGAAATACGGGTAAAAATATTGAACAGGCGGGCACTGAGAAGTTTGTGTTTTTTTCAATATGAATTATTTTTTGATTAACTTTAAAGCCTGTACATTTATTGAGTTGTTGATAACCTCCCTTATCCCTACCGATAATCACTGAACTTTACTGGGAAAGATGCATTTCCTTAAAGGTAGCTGTCACAAAGACTGCTGCTACTCTTGCTGGGGTTTTTTCCGCTGTGTTTTAGTACATTATAATATTATACACATGCTATGTTAGTAAATCATTTATTTTCAGGCAACAGCAGCAAGCTATCAGCCATTATTGACTGCAGTCACAGCAACCATACTGCTTTGAAACCACACTACTCAGTCAAAAAGTCAATACCTTGTACTTTTTCAAAGTGTTTCAACATGGTTGATCCAAAATTTTTGTTTATAGCAACATAATATGAAACGCTTTTGGTAGTAGTACCATTTGTCTTTGATATCTTATATGCCATTGAGCCTTAAATTTTCAGTACCTCCAACAGAAAAAAAGCTTTGAATCTTAGAATAAAAATAAAAATTAAACATGAAAACATCCTATATCTGAGAAATATTTTTATTACTGAATTCAATTTACTAACAACAATAGTACTTATCTTATTTATCAGTAGTTATGTTATTCATCACTTCCTTCTGAACCAATATCATTCTGATTCTTCTGAGCAGATCTGAATTCATATCAGAGTCCACTTTACATTCGGAGTCTTATTCTTCTGAGCTGTTTTTATCTTTACTATCAACTTCTAAGCCATCAAGAGAATTGGTTGAAAAAGAACTGTGATTCTGAGATGCCTTCAATTCTAAGGCTCACCCCATTTTTAGAGAGGACGTTAAAATGGGGAAAAAAGTGTGTCCTAAAATACAAGAATAACAGTAATATGAATCTCCTCCATTTATAATTTCTCTAATTTATAAAAATTTGTACAATATCATTGGCTGCTCATTATCTTCTATGAAAGTTAATAAAGTATTGTTTTCATGAGAGATGGGTTGAATTCACTATTTTACTAATTTTAATCCAATTATTTGAAAATATTAACATAATTTAAAAATGATACCGGGACACGGGAATCGAACTGGGAACCTTTGGCTTGGTATGACAATGCTTTAACCACTGAATTAACCAGGAATTGTCCCATGCCTAGGGTCGTTCTTCACTCATATTTTAAGGCAGGGTCTGTGATGGACGAGCGGAAACCATCCTCTACATAATCTGTGTAATCAATTAAGATTGCGTGCTATCAAATAGCGCGTCTTCTTTCAAATCGGTAAAGTTATATGCTGCCAATATTACAATGACAACTGTACTAATGCACATATCATGATGGATTAAATAGGCAAGTTATTTTTAATAACTACGGTTATAGTTGAATCTAAATATCATATTATTTAAATTAAAAAATGACACCTGGACACAGGCTTTAATCCAAATGTTTCAGGTTCAATTCTTATGTCCAGGTGTTATTTTTTACTCTAAAGAATATGATATTTAGATGCGGCTATAACCATAAGTCAGAAATATAATCTCTTTGATATTTAATCCATCATTCATACAGTCAGTTAAGTGTTAAATCAATGGTCTGGGGTCTGGTTATCAAGTTTATACCATAATTATGTTGGGACTGAGCCACCAATAATCAGTATTAGAGCTCTAAAACAAATTGCAATTAAAAATTTGGGAAAAAAAACTCCACTAAATTTACATGGTCTTGCTAATCCGAATATGCGCTAATATGAAAGGATTGGTAATTGGTACATTCTTTCTCCTAGTCTGTTTTACTCTTTCCAACTCCACACGTGGTCACATTGGTGTTTTCTCTTTGTTTTACTGTGGCAACTATATGTTAAAGGTTTCACATATTACTTGTGTACCAGTGTTTTTAAGTCATCTTAGCCACAATTACAATGTTAGGAGTTTATTGCCAGTCAGAATAAATTTCCACATATATGTGACTGAAGAATTCTGGTAAATTTTCAACTGTTCCAGACTGTGAAGGGAAAATAAATCACCTTCAAGCCCGCCCTTGTCTAGACAAAAGGGTGAAAATTCAGATCAAAATGGAAATGAAACTCAATATCGCCACACACACTTTCATGGGCAATTTGCCACTGTGACTATTGTCAAAACAGAACTACCCACCTCAGAGCTAGACTGTTAAATTTGTACACTTACATTCCTGAAAACGACATTGGTTTCACCTTTTAAATTTCTTGTTTTCTTGTGAGTTTTGTCTGGTCAGTTACTTGCAGTATGTGCATTTAAAACCTCTAATACTGATAATCAAATCAGTTTGTAAGGATCCTCTCAAACCTTTACAGTAGCCAACCATATATCTTCAAACAGGATGTACCTACCTATCTATTTATCTTTCAAGAGAAAAAGCACTATTTTAAAAATAAATCTTTCTGTTACTAGGATCATATGTGCCATTTGAGTATGAATCAACATCTTAATATATTGACCCTCTTAGGTAGCCCACCATTGTCGCTAAACATGGTTCTAAATACTACCATATCACTATTTGTGTACCATGTTGTAGAAATTCATATTTGATTGAGTTGACATTGCATCAAGATTGTCTGAATGTCTCTCATTCCTCAGCTACTAAGTCCTTAGAAATATTTATTTTTATACCACTGGTTATAATACTTCAATACAAATCCTGTTTTGGATGCACTCAGAAAATGGTTTGCAAATAAAATATATCCATATACCTTCCCCAAAATGTGACACTAAGCATCAAATGAACTTAAAATTATAACTTATTCAACCAACTGAAAAATAACATCAACCTTAGCTTTTGTGTGCCAATGGTTCTTTTCATATGCAGGAACATTCTTCACTCCTAAGTATTGAGTAAACAAGTGCTTTGGTGGCTGCATGGTCTAAGGTTTCACTCTCACAATAGACTAGACTGCTGATGACAGGGATATTTGGGTCCATATCCTGGTCAGATGGGGGGTGGGTGGTTTTCCCTAAATAGTTTTATACTCTCCTGCTATGCAAATGTGGATACACTTCCTTTAAACTCAACCGTCCTTATTCCTAACTCACTTTGGGTGGTGAAGGTTTCAGCCACTAGGAGTTATCATGGCTGTGATTGTGAATGCTCTGAGTGGGCAATATTTTCATCAACTACCACAAATTGACTACATACTTAACAACAAATAAGGAATGGTCCTGAATATGAGACACGACCAGGACGGTGCACAAAACCATAGGTTCAAGCCTAAATTTTTCACTGAATTGAATATTCTAAAATCTAGTGATACATTTGTCTTAAAATAACTCCTACCTTAACAAACACATTATATGGAAATACTGTACATTTTAAGTCTTCTGCACTGTCACTGCATCTCATTTAGTAAGCCTACCGAGGTCCTATTTGTTTTATATTAGATAAAGGTATTTAGTATACAGTAGCTATTAAATTAACGGGTTGGATTTTTTCATAAAACATTTAACTGGTACAATAGTTAATGAAAATATGTTAGTTGTTTTATATTAGCTACATTTATCTAATATTTGGGAACCAGCTTCTGCTATACATGTTTGTGTTTTCATAGGTGGAGTCATGGTTTGGATACCACATTAATCAGTCCATCTCGTCTTCATAAGCCTACATGTTCAAAAATAGTAAGACATTAAGCTCCACTAACTACCCAGCCAATACATCCCTCTAAATAATAATAATTATGAATTTAATTTTAGCTTTTATCTGTTTTTTAAAAGCAACTAATCCAACATTTCTTTCATACAGAAAAATCCTCTAGACTTACGACATATAGACCCAGAGTTCACTCGTGAACCTGTTTCTGCATCTGTTGGCTGCTCCCAGTCACATTCGACCTGTGTTTTATCTGCTAGTGTCAGAGAAGCAGATGACGCATTTGCTGGATTCTCGTATGCTCCGCCCATAGATTTGTGATGTGCCATATTATACAAGTCTTTTTCTATGCAGGGTAAAACCATGTCCGTTATCTTGTGCTCTGTGGAACCGGAACGGGATACAAAAAGTATTATATACAAAATGTCTGTTTTATTGTTTATTTTGCCAACATATTTGATCCTCTTATGTTTTATTAGTTATGTAAAATACTTTATTCAAGTGTTTCCAAGAATAATTGTTCACTTTAAGGCAAGGGAATGCAAGTTAAGGTTTGTAGTTTTTATTTCAAAGATCTATTTTGACCAAAATAAATAAAATATCACTTCAGTATAAATACATTTGGTTTAATTCCCGTTATATAGTAATCTAGACACTGGTTGAATATATTTGTCATGGGCATCATGGGCATCATGGCATTTGAACATAAACTTTTTAAAATAAGAGAAAAAGTCCTGGTTGAATTATGTACTACCTATGACATATCTCAATAAGGAAAACCTCTTTTCACTTTATGAGGTAATTGTATTATATTTGGAAGAAGGTACAGGAAAGGTGGATATGTATGACCAAAAAATGTTATTGTCAAACTGAAACTTAACTCAGATCTCCTTCAATCACACCTTGAAGCACTATTTATATAACTAGCATATAAAGGAGTAAAATATATATTATTATAATATTATTATTATTATTACTAATCATATGCAAATCTATAATTTTCAATTTCAAATAAAATTTGAAATATTATTATTATTACTAATCATATGCGAATCTATTATTTTCAATTTCAAATCAAATTTGAATCTTGATCAAATTTCATGTCTAAAAATGTTTTCGAATTTTATCCGAATTAAACCTTAGTCTAATTTTTTTTTCCCTCGAATCTAATCTGATGCGTGGAAAAAGTTGGGCCCATAATTTTATTTTAAAAATAAGTTTAACTCAAATAATTTACCATGATAGTATTTTAAATAAAATTTCTGTTGAATATTCTATTATCTTGTGAATGTGGGGAATGCCAGGCCTCCACCGTGGTTCGGATTCCACGTTAAACTGTAGGTCCTTCATTTCATCTCACAATCACCCTACCATTACACATTAGCGTAAGTGCGTATAACCCGAACGGGTAGTAAGACGCGGTGCTAATAATAATAATAATATTCTATTATGCTAATTTTTTTTTACCCAATCCAATAATACAATATTTAAAACATTTATGATAATCACTTTAGGTTCACTAAAAATTGAGGGGAGGGGGTAATGATTTTTAACTTTTTTTTTACAGCTGTTACACAAATAAGGTTCTACCACTATAGGGTGAAACACATGTGGATGCATACTACTCTTTAACTAGTCTACTTTATGCTCATTGAATGGTGACTTTCTCATCCAAACCTTAAAAAATTGCTACGAGAAAATAGAGTAATAATGTAGTTCTATGAAGTAATATTTTTTTATGGGTAAGGTAGGGTTCTTCTCTGGGGTGTCTCGTGGTTAAGTTTCCCAAGAGGAGATTTTTTTTTTTATTTAGCAAAGACCCATCTTAGAGTAATTTAAAGTGTTTTAAAATATAATTGAAGCTGTAAACCATATGAATTGTGTAGGAATCCTATAGTCTACTATCCTAGACATTGAATAGAAATACTTTAATAACAATACTTGTTCAAGTACCAACATTTGGTGTCATGTTCAACACACTTTTTAAAAAACGTGCGTGTTCAGAATAATTTGTTTGATATCTCACAACCAGATGAAAATTTTTTTAATCAGGAAAACTATTTTCTTTATTTTTTTTGCCAGGAAAACTGGAAATTATGCTTGAATTTTATTCTGGCGTTTGAATTATCACCATGTAATAATTATTTCCCCCCTCTTCTATAGATTTACACATAAACATACACACATGCAACTTAATATGGACCCGCTTCAGTGGCCGCATGGTCTAACACACTACTCTCATGTTGGACTAGACTGCCATAGACGGGTTGATTCCGGTTGTGTGCACTGAGGGTGATTTTCCTAAATGGGTTTCCACTCTCCTTTCATGCAAATGTGGGTGCACTTCCTTTCAATTAAATCTTAAAAATCCCTAAACCATTAGTGTAATTAGTACATAGGTGTATAACACAAATGGGTGGTAATACATGGTGCTAAAAAAAACAAAAGACATATTTTTGTGTCCTTGTGTATAGTAAGCGTATACATACACATATAGATTAATAAAAAAAATCTCTTAATTTCCTATGTTCCAACTACACTTATACTATATTGTAATTATTTATCTTACAATTTAAATAAAATTTAAAAATTCTTACAAAATCAGATCAATATTTAAAACAACACCCCATTTTATATCAGCGATGGGCTATACATAAATATTTTCACTTTACAATTTATGTTATATCTACTCTTTGATGTTAGGAACTCTAAAGTTTATTAGAAAAGTACTTCACCTATCCCTATCTTAAGCTAGTTGTATACAGTCCACCTTGTTACACCCTATTATTTATGTAATGTGTTTACCATATTTCCTCTTTTTATTATGGCATGTAATTTTTGACCTAATACTTGATTGAGTTTTGAGGTATTTATGAAATATTAATTCTATAGACAAGAGCCTATCAACATACTTAAATGAAAACACTCCATAATTATATTAAAAAAAATTCAGCAATATATGGGTTTATATAATTTGAGGCAAACTTTAAATTCTGTATAGTTGATTATTATTTTCTTGAATTTGGTTTATAGAAACTAAATTCAAGGGATTAGCAGCCTTTTTTTAAAATACTTACTGAACAATTATTCTGGAACACATAATTTTTAACTTTTATTTTTTACTAAAATAATAGTATGTGTAGCAGCAACTTATTTTTAGGTGTTGTGTGATTCACTTTCTGTTTGAGCTATCTGCAACAAACATAAATCTTCACCCACTTAGTGTGGAAAATGAGTGTTTAATAAATGCACCATAATTTTCCTTTATTGTGGAGGGCAGAATATTTCCTCTGCATGCTGACAAAATCTGAACCAATCCCGACTTTCTTGGTCAAAGTCAATTAAATAGCCAAGCTTTTATATTTGTTTGTTACGGTTATAGCCACATATAAATGTTATATTCTTTAAATTGAAAAATGACACCTCGAAACAGGAATCAAACTTGGGACCTTTGGCTTAGTAGTCCAATTACCAGGTACTGAACTTGATTCACGTGTTCAATTGTCATTATTCAATTTAAACAACAAATAAATAAATTTAACTTAAAAGGGACATTCATACTTTTTATGTATGTATAAAAATGGATTTATTTTACACTTGCTTCTAAAATCAACACAAATAATCCATACTTTCCTTCCAAACATAGTAAATATTATTTTACTAAAAGAATGATAGATAATTTGAAACTGAAATTTATCTTTTACACGTTGGTTTTAACAGTAGAACTATTCAAGTATCATTTATGTCCAGTCATATCTTAATTAATATTCAACTACTCTAATTCCAAAGAGCTTAGAAAGTGTCCACAGCTATAAAACTGTACTGATATACCTAATTGATATGGTTTCAAATTTCATAAATGGAATTCAAATCACCGTCTTGTCATTTTTTATATTTTAAAACTATTCAGGTTTTTGGAAGTTTGTAAAGAGAATACTATATAATTTATAAGTATTATTCCAAAGTATGAAAGGGTTTGTAATATAAGACGTGTTATATTGCTTACATGTAAAGAAACATACAAAAATGTTATTGACTGCAAATTGGTTGTTTGAAAAGATTCATCATCAAGATATTCAAATGGAAATCTATGTGTTGTTTTGTTAACAGATGTTTGATCTAAACCCATGACCCCTATATAGTTCTTTTTATTAAGTTTTCTTCATAATTATTATATTGAGTTTGATAGTATTGATATATTATATGTTTCTTTTGAGTGTTATCAATAACATACCCATTATTTCAAATCCTTTTCATTCCATAAAGTTACAATTATTGAATTATAGTATACCTCATTGCTAATGTTTCTCCTGTTATCTTTTCACAATTTAAAACAGTCAGTAATATTCTAATTGTGGGATTTCAAGTATCCCACAATATAATGTATCACAGATGGGTATCCATCAAACAGCTTTCTTATGCATTATACGTAGGTGGGAAATTGATTTGGATTGAACAAAATGTAAATATAGATAATATATAAATATGTGTACGTATTTAGTACACATGTATAAAATATATACAAAATGTAAGAAAAAACCATATACTATATATTTTATAAAATAATAAGCTAATGAAAGTCAAAACTCATTGTTTGAAAATATACATATAGCATTCTATCAAAGAAACATTCCAATATTAAGAAGATGGTGGTCTATTTAATGTAATTTTCCACAAAATCTTGGAAATCACTTAATATGTATGTACATGTTCATAAAGTAAGTGCAACGACTTCACCATCTTCTTGTGAAAGTGAACTTTTGGTTGATTAAAAATGTTCACTGATGTGAGTTACCAATTGTTGTTTAGTTTGCACACCAACTCAAAATACTTGGTTAAGATAACTTATTCTATTAAAATGTTTAGTTTGAAAGTTGTATGTCTATAAATATAATGTATATATATTTTTGTAAATTACTATGCATACATTTATAGTTTAGTTTTAGTAGTTAAGCTGCATCTTCACTTGAGAAACATAGAGCAACTTATAGCAACAGCAAATTAAAAGTTGGTGTTTATTGATGTGTTGCTCTGTGTTGTATCATGTTGATGTCACAGTAAACAAATGTTAGTGTTTGTTGCAACAATCTGTTTGGAGCCTTAGAGATCAAAAGAAAATATGAAACACAGAACAATATTCAGTTACATGAACAAATGTTTCCTCTACTTGGATGGTTTGTTTCACTTGAAACTGGTATGTGGTACATATTGTTATAAAGGTTGTCCAAGTAATTAGTTCATCGGTTCGGTATTTAAATGGTGTTAAAAGAGTTGCATCCAATTAATTGATAATCACAAACAACATCCTTGTCTTTGGAACTCCAAAGACATGAAGTATAATTGCAGGGCCACCATTAAAACATCTTATTCGACCCATATGTTGACACAAATTACAAACTGTTTCTTCATTCTAGACACATTGTTGCATCTAGTTTTGACTGTAGAATAAAATATCAACATGATGCCACAACTTTCTCCTGGTGTGAACAGTTTGTTGACTGAAGTTGATTACGTTATTTTCGAATGTGACACATCATACAACTTTGTGCAACATGAAAGTTGCTCTATGTTACACCATTGTTGACACAGCTTTATGGACTCATAATGTCTATGAGTCAGTTATCCCATAGTTTTCTAAAATCAGCTCTAGTTAAATTGTTTAACTATATGAATGTTTTGTAGAGTAATGAGAAATAAATTGTTGACTTCTCCTGACCAGTAAATGTATGTTATGAACCCATTTTATGTGAATACACTTTTATCTTTCATACCATAAGAATAACCACGATTTTAAAAATAATATTTAGACTAAAACATGGAAAAACCTTCCAGCCATGACATGCAGAGTAATTTTATACAACTTATTTTTAGGAAAAAAGTTTCAAGTCTGATAAATGTAGGTTTTTTTTACGACAAAAATAACTAAGAAAATTTTTCTTTGCTGTATGTTATAAAAGTACATGTTTGTAAACAACTAAACCCCCTAAAATAATCTCTACTTTGGGCTTGTGACTAAAATTATTTTTGATTAAATAATTATGTCGCGTTGAATGGTATCAACACAGCTGTTTCATGTGTCTTCAATTAAATTAAATTGATTTCTTAATCTAATGTTATATTTAAGTTTTTTTTTTTTTAGTTTCATGCAAACATTGAGGGAAATCAGACTAACCTATTTTAATTTCAGATTTGTATCAACTATAATTATAGTTTCTCCCAATAGAGTTTCTGACCATGTGCCTTATGAGTATGACTATAAGGTATACACATAATATTCACAATATATTGACAAATTTATTTATATTTTTGTGTTACTATTCTATAATTACATTTTAATTATATGATTTGTTTATTTCTTAAATAATTACAGTCAGGATATTAAAATCATTACCTAAGTAAAATTTAAGTTTAAAAACTAGATGTAAATGTTATTTTACAATATATTGAGAACCTATGTTTAAGCTGCTGTGTTCATATGTGTATTGTTTTCTAAAGATAGGCCACTACATTTTCACCTAAATAATCACAAACTAAAATCACTGGAGCTTATCTTATCTTTGTACAATCAAAATCAAATTGGAATAAACGCGTATTAACTTTTTTTAAATTACCATTTTCATAAATGTATACATCAAGTCATGGTAAATGCAACTGTCATTTTTTAATAAATAGTGTTGAGGTTATGTAGATGATATTGTGATAGTTGTAAAACAAACAACATTTTGTTAATTAGTAAAATATTTTAGGACAGTTTTACTGACTTAAAGTGTGAACCCTGGACACAGCCTCTACACAGAAACATGGTGAATGATTTAACTCTAACAAGACACACCTCGCCATTTTGTTCCGCAACCTCATTTTTTTTTTAGGTGTATAGGCAACCTTAAGTTTTCTGACGATGCCATACTTTTCCAAATGCTGATCATACTCACATTTCAAATACCCCTTCCCATTATCTGATTGGATACACTTTATCTTTCTTTCACTATAGTTCTTTACTAGACTTTGGTAGTTTTTGAAAGTTTCTAGTGCTTCATCCTTTGACATGCCACATATTGTAGAATGGGTGTACATCGGATCAGACCAGTCTTATGTTCATAATTCCAAAAAGGTTCATTTCACTACATTAATCTTTGGGAAAGGGAGTTTGCGTAAACTTTCTCTTAATTCACACGGACACACAACACACGATGATATAGACCCATAACTTGTTTAGGCGACGCTGATTATTTTTTGATAGTTGAAATAATAACAACACTTTGTTAACTAGTAGAAAAGGGCTAGCTAAAACTTTAAGGCACTTTTACTGCCCCCGGACAAAGCATGGACCCGTTATAAAACAATATATATAGATGGGGTCACAAAGTACTTAATATTATTTAGTTTTGTTTACAAAAGCTTGTACCCAATAACAGACAGGGCTGAAGTTTGTTGCTATAAAACCATGTCCTACAGATAGTATCAATATTTAAACTATACTACTCATACATTGTATGCATATCAATGTTGACAGCAAAAAAAAACCATGTTTTTATTTTCAAATGTTTCATCCAACCTGAATCTTACCATAGATGATTACATATCTTGACTATACTATAATATAAACACATTTATACATATTATAGTTGTGTACACTTTAGGCTTTCTCTGGTATCGATTTCATCAGCTAGAGAGTCACCCAAGTGGTTGATTGTTGATTGTTCTTGGTTGGACTGCATTGCTTGATTAACTAACGTGGAGGCAGTAGAGACTGACTATCTTAGGTTGAAATTTGTCTAGATTTATTTGTGTGTTGATAGAGTTCCCAAACTAATAGATGTGCTAGAGTGTCTTGATTATATCAATGACTCATGGACCATCACAAAGGTAAGCTGCAGTGGCGTAAGATATGCTGTACTCTAAAAGCTGCATGGTGGGGATTCAGGTAAATAAGAC
Source organism: Timema monikensis (assembly GCA_902151445.1). NCBI lineage: Eukaryota > Metazoa > Arthropoda > Insecta > Phasmatodea > Timematidae > Timema > Timema monikensis. The sequence goes on from CABFVZ010001302.1 coordinate 79,592, forward strand.
TCTTAACTAACGTTGGCTAAGAAGGTAGGTCAAGAGCACCCACTTCGGTGGTTGCTCGATCTAAGGTGCTACTCTCGCCGTGGATTAGACTGCCACTGACGAGGAGATAGTGGTTCGAATCTCATTCTGGTATACTTCCTCTAAAATAATATAACCGCCCTCATCCCTAAAACTACCAGTGTAATAACCTGAACATGTAGTAAGACGTGCTAAAAAAAAGTCAGGAGATTATTCCTTGTGAAATATTTGAATATGTCTGCCTCTAGAACAGTGGTTTTCAAACAATTATGGTTTCTTCTTACCCTTATGCTATCTTCGGAAATTTAGCGCCCCTTACTCCTGTCTTCTCTTGATTTGACTTATCCATATCTTTGTTTGGATTTATACCTTTACAGGTTGCTACATATTCTGACTTCATAAAATAACACTTGAACTATTCCCGAAACACACAATAATGTGAAGGTACTAATAATAATTCACTCAAATTGCGATGGAATATTGAAACACAATACACACCAGATCATTGCAACACCTACATAGTCAGATATTTAAGTAGAAATGTCTGAGCTATGAGGGTTAACAGCACATTACACTGGGAAAGGCCCTATTTATTTAGCTTAGTTTAATTAAATGAGAGTAGTCTGCAGTAATGCACAAAGAGAAAAAAAATATATAATGAAGTGTTGGCCTACATGATTCGAGTGTCCATCATATCTTGGTGGTTTGTCCAACTCATATTGCATTCACTAATACTACAGTGAAATCTTGATCTATAGTTACTGAATTTATTGTTTTCCCGGATCTATTCAATTTCTATTTTCCCTAAACAAATCATATTTATACAATAGAAATAAAACACATCAATTGTTCCTCGATTTATCGTTGGCCCACATCTATCGGTCAGAATTTTCAGTCCCTAAGAATGTTGATCACTGAGTGATCATTTTTAAGAGAGAGACACAAATTATGATACAATCAATAGTAATAACAGTGGTTAATGTTTTTGGATTGTGGTGTAGCAAGTTGCAGTCACGCATCTTATCAGCTAAATAATTGTCTGGAGAGGATGAGTAATGGCGAGAGCCTCGTCCGGCTGGAAAAGCCTGCCTTTATATTAGTGCAACTCATTTCACTATGCACTGTTGGCTAGTTGAGTATGCATTTCAAATCTTGTGTTCAATCCTCAACATTGATTTTTATTATTAGAGTCATTGTTATCTTTAAATAAAAACATTTTCTCACATGGCACTCCATATGAAACAAGTTTGAAGAGGATTGACGTAGCCAAGTGACGAAGCCTTCCACCATCTACTTCAAACATTATTATTTCAAAGAAGATCAGAGCGCAGGCTGATAAATGTGGTACATCAGCACATCAGCAAAAAAAGAGTTAGACAGGTAAGGTGTCGACCTACAGCAAGCTGGAAAATTTTCCCTTTACCTGATACCAGCAGGTTAGAACATCAGGCATACCTGGGGATTGAGAAATGTTTTAGCTTCAAATGGTTGTATCTCCTGCTTCAAGCAACACCATGGAATGGTATTTAAGAAATTGGCTGGGTTAAGTGCATCTGTGGACACCAACGTCTCTGGTTCGAGAGACATTCAAAGCTGTTGTAAGGGTACAAGGCTCAGGACACGTATAATGCAGATGAAACCAATATATTTTTCATTTGTTCGCGAGACTGAACGTTGGCATTGAAAGGAGAGACCTCCCATGGAGGAAAAAGTGCAAAGGAGCAACTGAAGGTACTACTTTGCACAAACAGTGATGACTCAGACAAATGAGTACCCATCATTATTAGAAAGCCCACAATATCACGAAAAGCGATAGCGATGATGATGTCAGAGATTTTCAGAGACCTTCTTTGTGCTCTTGATACATAATTCAATGCACAAAGAAGAAAAATTCTTCTATTTGAAGATAACTGTGCCGCTCACTCTCCAGAAAAATTCCTTTTGGGGGAATGTAAAAGGTTTTTTTTTTACCCCCTTAATTGCACCAGTGTTGTACAGTCTCTTGATTTGGGTGTGATCAAGATAGACGAGTTCAACTCAAGATAAACATCCTGTAGGCCATTCACTTCATTCAATTTATTGTTTCGGTGTAGCAACAAATGACAGTCTACAATCCAGAATTGTTTTGTTAAGTTTGACCACGTGAAGAAAATGAAATATCAGGCTTAAAAAAGATTGACGAAAGAGGCGATGAAGATTGGATCCGACTTGGTAAAAGCATCGCGGATTTGAACTTGGATGTGAATGTGTCTGTGGACCAGGTGCTCACGACATGTATGTTGTGTGTAGTGAGTTGGAAAGAGGAAGTTGCTAGGAAGCGTGGCAAGATAGTGGGGAGGTTGACGATGAAGCTGAGTCCGAACCAATCTCGAGTTTTATGGAAGAATATCATGCATTTGCGACCATAAAAGTATTTGTGTATTGTCATGATGTTGCCGAAAGAGACCAAGCAAATTTTGTTAAAATTGATAGATTATTGATCAATTTGAAAAGGAAAGGTTCTTCTGAACAAATAAAGATTAATAATTAATTTTAAAATAAGCTAGGTGAAGTAGACTTTGCAGTGAAAACATTAACATTATTTGTGTACATTTTTTTATTTAGTAAATACATATAGGAAAATCTGGTAATTTTTATGAATTTTATATATACTCCCACATTTATTGTTTTGCCATATAATTTTTTTTTGTTCCTCGACAAAAGCAATGAATCGAGGTTTCACTGTATTTTTTTAAATCCTTTCGCTTCTCAAAATGCTGCTTGGAAACAATAAGCCTCCCATTTTGAGAATGTATGCTCCACAGCTATTTAGATGTATAAACTATGATAAAAGTAACAAAGGGTAGGGCCTAGGTTTTTTCTTATCTATACTCTAGCACTACATCATTCATTTATTGCTAAGACATTTACTTATCTTTTTCTGTAATTAAATTATCTTAAAAGAGATTTTATTTTACTTTTTTCTGATAAATCATATTAAAATAGTGAAATTACACTCCTGACTTTTTGAACTCTATAGTGTATAATTATATAAAATTTCATTGGTTAAAAATTAGGTATTGTATACTGCAAAATATTAAAGAGACTTAAGAACAATTAAAAGAACACAAACAATTTTTTTTAAGCATCATTTCTTACTACCTGTTCAGGTTATACACTTATCACAGTCAAAGTAG